>JZKD02S2191139.1:93374-109961 GCA_000966675.3 Picea glauca | reverse complement strand
CTCTTGTAAAATCTCTCTGTAATCTTTTTCTTTGCATTAATAAACTGCTCCAAGTGGTCGTGTTGGCTGGGGTCGTGGATGTTTCCCCGTAGGGGTTTTACCACATGAAAACATCGGTATGTTGATCTTTGATCTGGTTATGTGAGTGGTTACTGAAGGTGTTCGTCCTCTATTGGAATACCTGTGTTGTCGAACATGCATCTGCACATTCAAGGTCATGTCAAAATGATTTGTCATGTGTTAAATTCATAGTAAGGAAGGCATTTTTTGCATCTAATATAAATTTATGCATCGATGAAATTCAAGTAATATCACCGTGATAAACTTTAAAAATAAAGCAAGGCATCATTTGGGATGCCCTTCAACTGATGCTTCCTTGGTTTCTCCCTACACTGAAACATTCCATTTAATTAAGTGCACTACTAACTTAATGATCCATTAAATTGAACGCAGTAGTGCAAGTATTTTTAACAAATTCATCATTGTTGTTTACTTAACCGCACCAGGATGGATATTAACCAGATTGGCATAACAAGGAGTCTCATTGCATGCCCCATGACCAGTTTCATATGGTTCACAACACACCACTTAAAAAAATTATGGTGATCAAATATCATAGTATCATAAGTGTGTTAATAGTAACACATCACATTTATTAAGTTGCAATAAAACACTTTAACCTAGCGGTGATCATAGTTCCAACAAATGCACCAGTGTCGTAAAGAGAACTACATTAGTCTAAATATTTCAAAATATATCAATCTGATGTGTCTTATTCGACACACCGCTAAAATACATTCCATTGTGACGATAATAATGGAGCATAGATGTGTAAACTCTAATAGTACACATCATGATATGTTTTGAAAAATAAACATAGCAGTGTGTCTTTTGTAAGACCCCATATTTGATGCATTATTAAAGACACTATATCACTAAAAAACATGTTGGTGCTTCAGTAAAACTAATGTACTGGTGCTTTTAGTTTAATATAGTGCATGAGTAATTTTGTGTGCCATAAATTATATTGCATCGGTCTCTGTTTTTTAATGAAATGAACTGGTGCAGTTGAATGAACCGTGCTAAAAAAATATTGAACGATTTTGGCATCTTGAGGATTTTCATTAGAAGCCTTGTTATCAATGCTATATACAACCCAATGTACCAAAAAAAATATATCCAATGCTACAATAATATGGTATCACTAGTTTGTTCAATTAACATATTGAAAAAATTACATTTCAATAAAAAAAAGGACCTAGCATTGCCTTTAGGTTAAACAAATGCAGTGATGTTGTAAAGAGAACAACATCGAGATGAATGTTTCATGATTTAACGGTGTAGTGAATCTTATGGGATGCACCACTAAAATACATGGTGGTGCAAAATAAAACAAGGAACATCAGTGCATGTTAATAACAAAACTGCATGGAATTTTTTTGTTTTGGATATAGAGCACCATTTTCGATGTGTAGGTTTTGTTTTAGGTGCATTGGATACTTTTATAGATATTTTTGAAAAAAAATGGTTAATTTAATATTTTTGAAAATACAAGTTATTGATATGTGTTTCATCTTTGTAATTGCAATTTATTTTATCTATACAGATGTTCCTAACAATATTTTTACATGAATCAAAGATGTTGAGGATAAGAGGAGGACAAGCAACAACAACAACTTGAAACACACACAATTGTAAATGGGTGGGGCACTAGGGATAGTGAGAGGGAGATTTCCCCTCGCTCTATTTCATAAAATATACATTCCCTTTTGATGAATGTTGGAATCCTAGATTTTTATTAGGAGGATACATCCCTTAGGGAGAACTATACATTGATAAAAACAATTTATTTATTGTTGGGATCATAGTCGACAGTCATTCAGGGTCAATCTCAATCTTTTGTATCATCTCATGGAGGAGGATGTTTGTATCATCACTAGGATATAGAGGAGGTGGGGGAATTTTCTCGAGTTCTCCGATATACTCAACGGTGTTGTAAGAGAGACCCAATTGGCATGTGTGCAAAGAGATGTCCATATGGACATTCATTCCTCTCTATAATTCTAGGTTTGTGGTGGTATGTTGCCGATATGTTCATTTTACAGACATGTTAGTTTCCTATGAATTAAAATATCAACATTGTCACACATTATATCTGATAGGAACAACATTACTTCCTCTTTGTTGCATTATGTAGATATTTTAGTGTAGAGGCCCTTATTGATTAGGTGGTCAGGGATTTTTTTTAGATTTGTTTTTGGAATGGATCATTGTCACACCATTTTAAATGGGACGATATTCTTCCTATTTCTGTCAGAATTAATTACAATATTTTTTTAGAGGCTTCATCCCAATCAACCAATAGTACCTTGACCTCTTTTTAGGCCTACGTGCATGTGGGAGAAGTTGTTTCCTAAGAAGCGCTAGCTTGAGTTTCCTTTTAATCCATTCGGTAGGGATGTATGTGGTTCTTTGGATAGAGAGGAAAATCATGTCCTAGATACTATATAGTGCGTATATGCCAGGATGGATTGAAGAGGATGTCGAAACATATGATTTACAATAGTAAAGCCAACATATGAGAAAGATAAAATTATCCTTATGTTTTGATAAATCTAATTGAATATTTTTATGTCTTATTTAATGCATATTTAATTCATTGTAACATTTTATTTCAATTATATTTATTTTTATCTATTATTTTATAGATAATGGAATATATTCTAGAGATGAGTGTTTCCCATACGATGAGGATATGGAAAATGTATAGGACTATGTTTTATTACATAGACTTCACATACTACACAAGACATATTTGTGAGTCTTGATAGAGGTGGTGAATCCCCTATGTCGTATCATCATTAGTTGTAGAGTGGTAGCTAGATCGGTTAGAGACATATTATAGGTAAAAAATATATCTATCATATAGAGGAGTATGAATCATGAAATGAAATTGTTGATGTGTCATATTTTCAGTATCATTAACTCCATCAAGATGTTCAATGGTATTTCTCATGACCCTACTCCATCTAGATTTTATTAGACCCATCCACATCCTTTAATCCACCACATTTTCCTCCTCCTTTTCCTCCTACTTCCCCTCAACATGTGTCAAAACTTGCATCCACATTCGATCATCCTACTCCTCCCCCTCCACTTGTGTCTGTTCCATACACATACATTCCTCCTCCTCCTCCTCCTCCCCCTAAACATGTGTCTTCTCCATCCACATCCATCCACTTGTGTCACCATCCATCACTCATTGTCATTCTCCACCACACATTTCATCATACACCAATCCTCCTCCTCCTCTTGCACATGTCTCACAATATTTTTATTCTTTGGAAACTATGTTCACATAAGGTACTCTTGCATAGGTTGGCCATATTTATAGACATACATTTGATAGTGTACTTATGTCAACATTTCTTTCCGACATTATTATTGATATATTCTCCACATCTATTAGTAGATCAAATGATGCATATGGCCTTGGTGGTGGACCTGTTTAGTAGTAGTATTGACTGAAATGTAGATTGATAGTTTTATATTTGACTTGATATTTATATATGATATGTTTATTGTAGATTTTATCGATACATATGTTTGGCATCTGTATTTATATGTATTGTGCTCATGTATATTATGTTTTTCATATAATGTTCTAGTTGTGGTTGTTTGATTTATAAAATGTTTTATGAGTATGCTAATGATTAACATTGTTAATGATTTCTCTGTTTTTAAGTTATATTTGAGATGTATCACTCATTTAAATTTATAATTTCAATATAATGCTTAAATTTATATTTATGAAATCGTTTATTTTGGATTTTTATTTAAAACATTTATGACCATTGAATCCATATAATTTGAACTCTTCTTTAAGGTGAATTGTTTGATGTCCAACAAGATACAATATGTTGATTAAACATTTTTATAAATAAAAATACTTAAATATGATAATAGAAATAATTCTGATTTGAATAATTATGTATTTTTAATATATTATACCAATAACAATATAATATAATTATTCATTAATAATAATAATGATGATGTATTAATATTATTATTTTTTTAAGTTTTATTATTCAAAAATTACAAGAAAAAGTCATAATATAATGTTTACTAAAATCACAATTAGTATGTTTTATTCAATTTAATTTTTCCAAATATTTTATTAATTTATATTATCCAACGATGATCAATTTTAATTTGGATTCATTGACCCAACAAATAAGGATTATAGAGATCCACTTCATGCACAACAACTGGCATTTCCTTTTCATAGTTTGATTGGCCCAAACGTCACTCCATTTTTTTTTCTAGTGAAATTCAAAGGTGAGTGATATTGCATGAGGACAAAAGTCTTCCTGAAGTCAGGTAGTCATAGGAAAAGATTCGTTCACATAGCCTCTTTCAAAGGGTGGAAGGATTGATCAAGTACATGAGACCAAGTGAAAGCATTCTTTTTAAGGAGAACAATGAGATTTTTTAAACTTTTTCCATAGATTTGAACAAACTTGTGATAATAGACTATTAAAACCAAAAAAACATGAAAGATTTTAATAGTTTTATGGAAATACCAATCCTTAATAGTTTCAATTTTCTTAGGATCCACCCATGATACACCATTCTTGCCAACAATATGGCCTAGATACTGAACTTCAAGGGATCTAAAATAACATTTTGGCTATTTGAGAAAACAATTGTGTTGGGATAGTAGATCTAAAACTTGATCCACATGGAGAAGATGGGATTTACATGTTTTATTATAGATGAGAATATCATAAAATAAAATCAAGAGAAAATGACAGATAAAATGATGGATGACATGATTCATAAGACTTTGAAAAGTGGATGGTGCAATACATAGGCCAAATGGGATGACCAAGAACTAATAGTTACCCTCATTAGTGATAAATGCAATCTTGGGATTAACTTCCTCTTTCATACATATCCATTGGTATCCATAATGGATATCAAGTATAGTAAAGTAGTGAGCACACCGCAATTCATCCAACATGATATCAATGAAAACGATGAGAAATTTATATTTGATGGTGAGTTTGTTGAGGGAACGAAAATTAGGATACATGCACCAAGTTCCTTCTTTATTGACTACAATGAAGATAGGAGAATAAAAGTGACCGGCACTAGGACAAATAACACACTCTTCAAAAAATTATTGAACAATTTTCTCAATTTCATTATTTATGGAAAATGGATGACGATAAGGGAGAAAATCGTAGGAACAATACTTGACACTGGAGAAATGAAATAAGCATGGATTCCATGGGAAGGGGTAAGTCCATGGAAAGTGTGAAAAATAGTTTGGTTTTGGGATACTATAGATTGTAGATCATCATGCATAGAGGGTATTTCAATGGATTCAATGGAATAAAATTGGGAAATAATTCTATAGTGACCTTTTTTAAGAGTCCTTTACATTTGATTGGAATTGATGATCTCAAGCGAACTTGTTGTGAAGTCTTAGAACTTATTCTCCTATAACTCCTGTTGGAATTGCATGGTTAAGTCGTTAAAATACATGGTGTTGGGGCGTGAGTGTGTAACCATTCAACACCAAGCACAATTTCACAACCTCAAATGTCTATAGAAAACATATGATATTTCAAGTGGTACTGACCAATTTGGAGATGCACATTTTTGAAATGCTCCCCACATTTCATGGAACCTCCATTTGTGATCATGATTTGAAAATTATTGAATGAAACGATATTAAAATTTATTTCTTGGGAAATATGGTGATGGATAAAATTATGGGTGCTTCATCTAACAACTAGGATGATCACTTTATGATGATTATTGTAGTCATTTAACTTGAGGGTTTGGTGAGAAGCGAAGCTAATGAGGGATTTAATCAAAATCAGTGATTCAAATTATGGTGGATCAGAGGGAAGCATGATATCAACTACTTGGGGTATCTTTTCCACAAGGGAAACATCAATATCCTCTTCGAAACCATCCTCATAAATTTTCATAAAAATATTATTTTCCTTACACTTCTAGACTCGAAATCCAAGTACTCAAAGGAGACTATAAAGTCTTCCACTATGAAATTTTGTTTGAACTTGGTCAAATGACCTAAATGGTGGGTGTTAGTGTCAATGTATTGATAAATATCAAAACAACCTATGTACAAGCAACATACCCTTCGTGTGAATTTTTATGCCATTTCGACCATTTCCATCATTTAGGATCCAAATAGAGTACATTGTAACAAGTTTTTCCAACTCATCAATAATTCCATGCAAGGATGAATAATGTTCCAAATGAGTCAACCAATCCATGGGATATAAGCCATAAAATTTATTCACATAATCTCTGGGAAGATGAGTGTCATGATAAAGGTAGTTAGAGTGAAAGGACATATGATGGGAGGAGTCCACACCTCCTAAGTTAGAAGGTTGGTCATAGGAGGGAGCGCCCTAGGATTGGTTTAACAATTTGTTGAGAGTGTATTGGAAGTAGTCAAATCGACCATTGTTGGACTTAGATTTATCGTTAAATTGTTGTATCAATGATATTCTAAACTTTGGAATGGATGGACGTAGTTTTAGAAGTCATTTTGTCGATAGTATCATTGCTCTTTTTGGTTTGTTCTTATAGGTTAATTATTTCTTGGTTGTGAATGGTGTCCATTTTGGAACGGTGTCATGGAGGGGGAGAGGGTCCATCAAAAAAGGATGATAAGTGATATATAACATAACAATGAGGGAAGAAAGAATAAACCAATGGTATAGATGGAAAATAATGGTGTCTGGAAGGGTGGGTGGTTCCACCATAAAATGATTAGAGTGATAGGTACTATGATGATTAGGGTGAAGAGTGGAATCTAATGTTAGAGGTCCTAAATAAGGGTGTCAGTATTCCTTTTTAGTCTTGCGGAGTTATACTCCAACTTAAGTAATATTGTAATGATATAATTCCCAAATTTTTAATGAGGAAAATCGTGTAGGAATTTCAGAACCAGGATACATAAGGAATGGTTGCGAGGAAAAAAATGCCCATATGTTTTGGTTATGTATTGCTCTATTTTCAAGGGTTAGGATTTTCAGGGTTCCTCTAGAGAAGGGTTTTCCCTATGCTATAGCACTTTCATATGAATGTAGGTTTTAACAATAGTACTCATCCTAATATCTCAGGGAACCAATTAAGGAGGATTGACCGTACCCTTATTCATACTACTTGATTACATAGGTACTAGAGAGTAGTCTTTCAGAGTGTTATTCTCAGTTCCATTATAGGAGTGAGGAGAATGATAAGTTGATCTAGAGCTAGCTTCAGAATACCTAGGGGACCCTCGATATATCCACATGTATATGGGAGTGTTCATGTACAAATGTTATCTGGTGTGATACTACTTGAATGGATACTACCAAGGGTTACAAATTTTACCAACAAGGTGAAACACTTGTTTCAAGTAACCCATGAAATTGTTTGTATTTTCTGCATGTTGTCTTCCCTAGCCACAATTTTTCCCATTGAAAAACATATCTATGTGCTTTAAATACATCAATAGTACACATATCTACCCTGAAAAAAGAAATTCCCATAATTTCCACAGAGGAAAGTGTTGTGATACCAATTTTAAAGTACCATATGTATTATGCAAAGAAAAAACATAAATATTATAACAGGTACCAATGGAAAAAGAAAAATATAGAGAACAATCGCTCAAAAATGATACCTTTATTGATAGAAAGACAAGTTTACTTACCTCTTTGAGGGGGAAACCTCCAACAAAGTATCTCTATATTACAATAATTTTCAATACAAGACATTCTCATGCATTCTTATTCTATTTATATTAATTCTATCTTTTAAAGAATATTCTAGAGGAATATATTTGTAGAAGTGGAATATTCTATTAATTCTTCTTACAATAGACTCATGCACATTATTATATAGGCCTTGTTTACTAATGTTGGCCTATATTATATATTAAAGATATTATTACATATACATGAGGGGTTAGGGAGGTTAGTTCCCTAACATCCCCACTCTCCCCCTTTCTGTCAATACCTTTCTCTACCACTCTCTCTCTCTTTCTACTCCCCTCTCTCACTCTCTCACTTTCCCTCTCTACCCTTCAATCCCTCACCTCTCTCTCTCTCTCCCTCCCTATCCTTCATATACCCCTCTTTACTTCAACTCCCTATCCTTCATTTACAAATCTTTACTTCCACTCCCAATCCACCTATATCATTCTCACTCTCTCTTCCCATCACTCAAATTCTCTCTCTCTCTCTCTCTCTCTCTCTCTCTCTCTACCCTTTTCTCTCTCCCTCCCTCTCTCTATCCTTCTCTCTCTGAAACATGTCTCTCTCCTCCACTCTCCATATCTCTCTCTCTCTCTCACTCAATATCTCACTCTCTCCTCATTTCCACCTCTATCTCTTTCATTTCCTCCTCTTCCTCTCTCTCCCACCTGCAATCTTCATCCCCTCTATCCCTCTGAATCTTTATCTAACCAAATTTATATCTCCCTCTATCTCTCCACCTTCCTCCCTCTGCCTTCCTCCTTTTATCTCTCCCTCCCTCCTTCATTCTGATGCCCACTCTCCCTCTCTATCCTTACCTTCGTCCCTCCCTCACTCGCCCCCCAACTCTCCATCACTCTCTCTCTCCATCCATCGCTCCTTTTCTCGCTTCCTCTCTCTCTTTATTTCGCTATCCTCCCCCTCCCTCTCAATCCCTCTCCCTATATCTCATCTCTCTCTCTCCCTCTTCGTGCCTCCTCTCTCCCCCCCACTCCTCTCACTCCCTCTAACTCTCTCTCCTCTCTCTCTCCTTCCCCCTCCCTCCCTCTCTCTCTCCTACTACCTCTTTCTCTCTCTCTCTCTCTCTCTATATATATATATATATATCTCCTACTCTTCCCCACTATCTATCTCCCCCCCCGCTTTATCCCTCTCTCTTTACCTATATCTCCCTATTATTCCATATTTCTCTCCACCCTACTATCTACCTCTCTTTCCCTCTCTTCCTCCCTCCCCATCTCTCTCTCTCTCTCTCTCCTTCTCTCTCTCTCTCACTTTCCCCTATTTCCCTCCCAACCTCTATCCCCTCCTTTGTTTCAATCACAACACCTCCTTCTCCAAAGAACCTTAATGGTGTCAATATTCAACCTAATAGGTAAATGATACACTTGGGAGGTCATGTGTGTGGGTTCAATATTTCATATGGGTTCAGGGTGTTGTCCATTGCCTTGGCCTATGGTTGGGGATGTCGGTGTCGCTAGGTTGTTTTGAGAAGTAGGTATGTTTCCTAGTGTATTTGAAACAATTCTAACATGTTGTTCCTTATGCCAATGGGTGCATAAGTGGGACCATTTAGACCCCCCTCATACAAGGTTCAAGAGTAGGATCCCTTGGAGAAAATTTGTGGGATGTTCATTCAATGGTTTAAAAATTACAAGTATGTAAGAAGAGATCCTTTATCACTACCTAGGTTCTCTAGCTACCTAACCTAAGTGGGGCTTATTTCACTCGAAGGTCTCTCACTGAGTCATTATTGAAAGTATATGTGCATATGAATGAACTTGGAAATTGGCTTTGAGCCAATTATTCAGAGTATATATTGTTATAACCCTAATTTGCACTAGACATACCTACCTGGCATCAGGCCATCTCAGATTCCTTATTTGTCAAAACACCGTTGAACAACTCTTCTTAAAAAACCCTTTTATAAAGGCCCATGCACCCTACTCCATTACTGCATGCATGTACACGCTAGCTAACCCAAGACAACCCGCGTGTACCTACAAAAGTATGGAAAAAGGAAAGTTGTTGACGGAACACACAATTTTGGGCAATTTAACTAAACCTTTCGGCCATGCATGGCTGGTAACTCGACCAAATACCTAACTTCTTCTATGCTATAAAAGAAGGGTTAGGGGTCCCATTTGAAAGGAGGAGAATCATAGTAAAGAAACTATACCCGATTGAGCATTCCCTTTGTCCCAACCTTTAGCCATCCTTGTGCAAAGAAAAGTATAGAGCAAAGCAATTGGAAGACAGTGGAAGAAGAGACCAGGACCACGATAGAGAAGCAGTAGCCAACTTTATCATTGTAAGGTATCATTGTGAAGTTAATAAAAGAATTTCTTTTCCTGTCCCGCCATATGATATTGTCATTATTGGAATATTGACTGTATGATTCATTAAATATCTAACCCATTAGTTTATATATCAAATGCATGTGGACTTATTTGTTTGTCTTTAATGAATGCAAGTCAACATTGGGAGGAGAATTGTAGTCAAATAATGACCAAGTGTAAAAAGGGATCGACATCAAACATGAAAAATAAGGCACTTCAACTTAATCTCTTAAGCCTTGTATTTACATATGAGTAATGGGGTTTAGGCACGGGATGATGATAAAAGGTAAGAATCTTTAGGTCATTTCTTCATGCATGATGAAAACCTTAGTTCTAGTCCATAGGAGGGATTTCCCACCCACAATAGAATTGGTGACCATACAGGGGATCTCTAGAGTTTCTAGGAATATTTTTTCTTGGGTATTTTTAAAAACTAGTTTCATTCCTTGTTTTTAAGGTTTTTGCAAAAGTCTGAGCTAACAGAGATTCTGGTCTTCCATACTAGTTATCTATGTTTCTTTTCTTGACTGCATTTTTTTTACGAGAACCACAGAGGTACATGCGGCCTGTATAAGGTCTTCACGCGTGTACCCATGTCCTACCTTCACACAACCCAGGTGTACACGCTAGGTGAGGAAGTGTCAGTCGTGTGTATGATTTCAGAAAATTTTGTTTAGGGGGAAGTCATCCTTTCCCCTGTCAGAAGTAATCCTTCTAAGGGGTTTTCTGTAACTCATTCTAGTCTTTGTTTTTTGTAGTTTATAGCTTATATACCACCTCAGATTGGTTTTTTTCTACGAAATTTTTCTTGAATTGTTCTTATTTTCTGTCAAAGTAAGTTTCTGAGTCTTCAAGGGACTATGGTTCTCAATACCAGTAGTCTCTGCCAGTGTTTGATTGCTTGTTTTTTGAATAATTGTAGAGGTACACATGGCTTGTATAAGGCCTACATGCGTATACACATGCTCTGACCTTACACAGCTCGCATGCACATGCTGGTTGTTGAACTGTCAGTAGCGTGCCTGTTGAGAAAATTTTTGTTTAAGGAGAGGTAGTGATCCTCTTCCTTATCAAGAGTTATACCACTCAGGGATTTCCTTGATTTAATCTTGGTATTTGTCATATTAATCAACAACTTAGTTCTAATTACAACATAGCTTGCTTTTCCATTGAAAGATTTCTTTTTTTTCTTAGCTTTTTAAAGTTATTTTTAGCTTGAAATTTTAAGAAAAATGAGTTGCATTCATCAGTTTCTTTTAGAATATTTTGTTATTTATGTTGTGATTGGAAGAATATATATATATATAACTTAGTTTGTTAGATCTATTTCTTTCCTGCCATTTTCTTTGCATTGTTATTTGAAAAAGAAACAAAAATTAGCATAGCGTTGTGTTTTCTTCTAATTTTAAAATAATTTCAAAAAGAAAAGAAAAGAAATATAATCATTCTTTTCCATTGTTCATATAAGTTTCATCATTTTTCACAAGAGTCTTAACACCATCAATTGCACTACCATACCCTTTTGAGTAAATCAAGCCAGTAAAAAGAACACTAATTAAAATTTACTAGACTTTATGGTTGTAGGGCCCATCAACTAGATTAGGCTAGAGCCTTGATTTATGTTGGAGAGGAAACTCTTCAAGGCTATAAAAAAAACATACGAGTCTATGCTAAGGAGTGTAGAAGTCCAATAATGTGGGAATTATCTAGGACCTCCCTCTAACACAGGGGCTAAGCATGAGGTCACGTGCGAAAAGGTAGTGGAGAAAACCCCTCCAAAGCTTGACCAAGCGTAGTGGGGAACACATATAGAGGACTT
Source organism: Picea glauca (assembly GCA_000966675.3). Classification (NCBI taxonomy): domain Eukaryota; kingdom Viridiplantae; phylum Streptophyta; class Pinopsida; order Pinales; family Pinaceae; genus Picea; species Picea glauca. Next base: position 98,016 of record JZKD02S2191139.1, on the reverse strand, counting down.
GTCTCAGGATTCCGTTGATTGCATTTGCCATGAAGCTTCATGGGTCTCAAATCCAAGGTCCTCATTCATCTTCTAGAACACTTTCTTTCAATACCCTTGATAGGTTTCGAGCTTGATACCCTGCTCATTGCATTCCACCCGACTGTTGACTATACCTACCTGGTGATTGTTCATGAGCTAGCAACCTAGTTGCTTTTATTTTAGGGACTTACATAGGTGACCGCGGGGGTATACCATAGTACCTAGGGAAGAGATCATGCCATTCTTTGTAGAGTATGCTCAGAGGGTGATTCTGTATTCGAGTTGCACTTGTACCAGTAATTTTCTGTAGTGTTGGTTGGTGTAACTGTTCTTCCAACTAGTTAGTCGTTTGCTTGATTTTCCTTTAGGAGTTTTTCTAGTGTGTGCTCTGTGATCCCTAGTTTTCCATAGTGAGTTAGTCAGTCATGGATTTTGGTCTTTGACCTAGGGTGGTAGATCACCCACTCTGCTATTTGAGAGGACTTTTCAGTCTTCCGCTTAGAAACGTGGAGCCACCTCTTTATAGGCATTGTTTTGATAACACTGGTTCTTCAGAGTCAGTGTGTGAGACTTTTACGGATTTGAACGATCCTGCAAGGGGAGAAACTCTGCATAATATATTCATGGCTAAATTTCCCAATGATACCAACCAAGGAACCCCTTCGCAGGGGGATTCTTGTTATTTTCCTTTCTTTGGAAATGTTGGTGTCCCTTTGTTGGCCACTTTATACATTCCTGGGTTGAATGTGGGATTATTGGTTTGGTTGGGTACCATTCCAAATGTCCCAAATTCTCTTGACACTTCTCAATTAATCACTTTATGTCATGGGCACCATGTTGATGTTTCTTCGTCAACAAATTCTTCTCCTCCTCCTTCTCCCGCCTCTGGTGAAAGTACAGTTACTAGTAACCGAAGGTCTAAATGAAATAGAAAGAGGAAGAATAGGAAAAAGAAATCACCAACCTCTACGCGTCATGTTGGAGATATGTTGACAACCTATGCAAGTCACATTGAAGACTAGAACCCAGCCTCTACAAGTTATGCTGGTGGCATGCACCCACCCTCTTCAAGTCATGCTAGGGGGAAAAGTCCAGTCACTTCTAGTCATACTGGTAATAGGTCTGTAGCCTCTGCAAGTCATGTTGGACATGTGAAACCAACCACTATTATTCATGCTGGGGGAATTAGTTTTGTTGAGAAACCTAGACAGATAGGACGTAATCCTAATTTCCCTTGTAATCTTTGCAAGGGAGATCACCTTACTCATTTATACCCTGGAATTATAGAGGTACAAAGATTATGGTCCCTATCTACAAGGTCTTTTGATTCTAATAATTTTGAGGTTTCCTCATAGTCTTTTCAAACATTGGTTGAGAAAGAGGTCATGTTGATGCAGTTATCGACTGATCCCATTCCTCTTTTGGGGGGTGAGGCACCTTTATACCTTCTAGTCTCTCAGCCTATTCAACCATTGTTTGAGAAAGTGATCATGTCGATGCAGTCATTGGTTGATCCCACTCCTCTTTGGAGGGGTGAGGTGCCTTTACACCATGTAGTCTCTTAACCTATGCAACCATTGGTTGAGAAAGTGGTCACATCGACGTAGTCTTCGACTGATCCCAATCCTCTCTTTGGGAGTGAAGTTTCTACCAACCATGTTTTTAGCATTTCCAGTTCAGTACTTTCAGAACAAGGGGGCATTCTGCTCGCTCCGAGCACACCCCCTCCAATCCCTAGGATGGTTTCCTTTGATTGGAATGACCATATTGAGCCTTGTCTTCTATCCTATGCACCCTTTCAAATAAGGTTTGAAGTTAATTCAAAAAACATTTATCGATGTATTGTGGATGAAGGAGCTTCTGCAAGTATTTTATCCTCCTCGGTTTGGAAAGTCTTGGGATATCACGAGCTTGTGTCTTCTTCACATGAACTGTTGGGCTTTGATAGACATCCTAGTGAATATTTGGTGGTTATTCCACAGTTTCCTGTCTCATTAGGTGGGAATATTGTTCATGTCGATGTTATAGTGGTGCAAGGACCGTTAGATTTCAATATGATTCTTGAGCATGATTATGTATATGCTATGAACGTTGTGGTATCTACGCTCTTCCGAGTGATGAATTTCCCTCACAATAGAATTATTTTCACTATTGACCAGCTAGCATCTGATAATCACCATCATATTTCGGTATTATTTCAGACTACCCCTTTATATGTACCTAGCATTCGTGTAGACTCTACCCCTCCACGGGTTAATTATGTGGCATCTTATCCTCGGTTTTCAATTTCTTATGAGAAGGAACCTGTGCAATTATGTTTTCCTTCTTGAGACTTGGAATCAACAATTGATCCTTTGGTTTATCCAATGGGGGCATGGGTGCCCTCGCTTCCTCCTATTGGTCCAAGTGAGCTTGAGTATCCTTTTGAGTTTGATCTCGTTGTTTTTAGATCCTCAAGCCCTCATGCTTATGATTCTTCACTAATAGACTCTACCATTCCTGGCCATAACCTCCATCGTCATATGGAGTATGGTCAGTTTACTTCACCCTTTAGGACTGTCAACCCTCGTTTGCATGATTTCTTGGATTTTGAATTGCCTTCAGATGAGGCTATCCTTGAAGCCATGACTACCATTTCTATCCCATAGGAGGACTTACACCATGGTTTGTGTTTTCTTCCCTTTTGGGAGACTTCCCAAGTTGAATATCGAAGAGACTCTTGGTATGAGCCTAGAAGCAAGCTCTACCTGAACTAGTTTCACACTTGAGTCATAGCCCCCAACGGGTCTTCTTTTAAGCCCTTTTCAGACCCTCTAAACATGAAAATATTTCTGAGATATCTTCTGGCGTTTCACGCTCGTTAAACTAAAATTTGAAGTCACATTTATGCAACGGTAGTTTACCCCTTTTTCGATCCGAATGATCAACTGTAGGAACAAAGGTATACTCTTCCAAACTTTATTTCTCTAGAAGAGTACTCTTAGGTATAATCTTAACCCTTTTTCGGGCCTAAGAGACTAAATTTACGAAAAAGGAACCCCCATGGAGTCCATAGTTAATCTCTTTTCAGACTCCCTAAAATTGAAAAGATCGTCGAGTGACCTTATTCTTTCACACTCGTTAAAATGGTCCTGAAGAACATTCCTGACGGAGTCCATAGTTAATCTTTTTTCGAACTCATCAAAAATGAAAAAATGGCTGAGTGATATTGTTTTTATCAAACTCGTTAAAATGGTTTTGAATAGACATATTTTCGGTGCTAGTTTACCCCTTTTTCGAACTGACTACACTACCTTCAAAACAGGCACCCCATTGGAGTCTCCTTTTCATTTTTTTAGACTCTCTAAATTTGAAAAACCACCAATATTACCTTCTCTGGGCTCGTTAAACTTACCTCAAAGGACGTTACCATTGTGTTTTTTGTTAAACGCATTTGCGTACCTGTGTCTTTGGTCTAATGTCAACTCCACGTTGCTCTCAACTGAACCATTTGAAGCATTCCTTATACACAAGCCCTATAGCACTTTGCCTTTGTGTCTTGATACCTTTGGTCCCTAGAGGAATTTTTCCTGCATGTCCTTCCTTTGAGCATAAGTATTTTCCTTGCGCCTCAAGCTTGTATGTTTGTGACACTCATTCCTCCTTTGTAATGTAACACTCTTTTATTTTGTTTCCAAAATTATTGAAAAAGACAAAAAAAAATCAAATATACCCCAAAAAGAGGAACAAAAAAGCATTTTCTTTTATTGGCAACACAATGGGTCACCCTTGGATAAAGCACATATGTTTGTTCGTTCATCAAACCCTTGGATTTCATTTGACCTTAGGAATTTGTTCATGTTGCATTGAGTTGTGTCCTCCTCCATTTGGTTATTCTTCCAAACATATGGAGAGTTTGTGTTTCCTCCTGCCTCAGAAACTTATGTTAATGCCATGCTGCCTGAGTCTCATCATTTGTCGTGCTATTTTCCAAGGGAATTTTTTACAAAGCCTGAGTCGGCCCCTCTGCAGTTTGTCTCTTTCCCTCATGCCCGACCATCCCAAAATTCCAATAAAGTATTTGTTCAAAATCAATGAAGCCTTTAGTCTGATAATCAAGATTCTCTATTCCATGACCGACGAGCCGTCGAAGACCTATGGGTAGTGAATTCATACACTCATATTACACTCCTACCCATTTTTTGAAGATTTTGAAGTTATTTCTTGAGCTCTGAAGACCTCATCTCCAACCATTAGGCCTTATGAACATCTAGAATATGGATACTCTACATGTATATCTTTTTGATTTCGAGATGTAGCTCCTTTGTGTATTTCTCACAACTACACTTTATATAGTTATTTGACATGGATGTACAGTGTATTTGATTGGTAGCCATGATTGTTTTTTTATCCCAATCATGGGTATGCCCGCCTCGGTGAGACAATTATTATTTTACAGATGACACCTCCCAATTTCTGGTCCCTGGGCTCACTTGTTTAGAACATTGGTGAAGATTGTTAATGTATTTTGTGTTACAGGTATGAAATAACTGAGAGGGGGGGGGGTGAATCAGTTATTGTAAATTATTAACAATTTCTCTCAATTTTATCTTCGAATCATTAATCTTAATGGCAGCAAGTC
>JZKD02S2191139.1:76208-86769 GCA_000966675.3 Picea glauca | reverse complement strand
ATCTGCGCCTTGATCATCTGCGTCATCTCTGTTGTAGCCATATTTCCAACAATCGCCCCATTATCTGCGCCTTGATCATCTGCGTCATCTCTGTTGTAGCCATATTTCCAACATTTTGGCCATCAGATGCTCTTCTGACCTCACACATTAGGGGGCATCTGTTATAACCCTAATTTTCACCAAACATGCTTACCTGACATCAAGCCATCTTAGATTCCTTCTTTGCTAAAACACTGCTAAACAACTCTTCTTAAAAAACCCTTTTATAAAGGTCCACACACCCTACTCCATTACTTCATTCATGTACACACTAGCTGACCCAAGACAACCTATGTGTACCTACAAAATCATGGAAAAAGTAAAGTTTATATGGAACACATAGCTTTGGGTAAGTTAACTAAACCTTTTGGCCATGCATGGTCGGTCACTCAACCAAATACCTAGCTTCTTCTATCCTATAAAAGAAGGGTTAGGGGTCCCATTTGAAAGGAGGAGAATCATAGTAAAGAAACTATACCCGATTGAGGATTCCCTTTGTCCTAACCTTTAGCCATCCTTGTGAAAAGAGAAGTATAGAGAAAAGCATTTGGAAGACAGTGGAAGAAGAGCCCAAGACCAAGATCGAGGAGCAGTAGCTGACTTTATCATTGTAAGGTATCATTGTGATTTTAATAAATGAATTTCTTTTCCCATCCCGCCATATGAGATTGTCATTATTTGAATATTGATTGTATGATCGATTAAATATCTAACCTGTTAGTTCATAGATCAAATGCATGTTGAGTTCTTTGTTTTTCTTTAGTGAATGTAGGTCATCATTAGGAGGAGAATTTCAGTCAAAGAATGACCAAGTGCAAAAAGGGACTGACATCAAACACAAAAAATAAGGTATGTCAACTTAATCTCTTTAGCCTTGTATTTACATATGAGTAATGGGGTTTAGGCATGGGATGGTGGTACAAAATAAGAATCTTTAGGTCATTTCCGCATGCATGATAAAACCCTTAGTGCTAGTCCGTAGGAGGGATTTCCCACCCAAAACATCTAGACCCCCCTTATACAAGGTTCAAGAGTAGGATCCCTTGGAGAAAATTTGTGGGATGTTCATTCAATGGTTTACAAATTACAAGTACGTAAGAAGCGATCCTTTATCACTACCTAGGCACTCTAGCTACCTAACCTAAGTGGGGATTATTGCACTCAAAGGTCTCTCACCGAGTCATTATTCAAAGTATATGTTCATATGAATGAACATGGACATTGCCTTTGAGCCAATTATTCAGAGTATATATGCATATCAATGAACTTGGAAATTGTCTTTGAGATGAAGCCATATGAAAAATGATTGGAGGATCTAGGCACATGAACACGTTCATTTGTGCTTGAGCACATGCACAATCAACATAGGAACATGTGTGCATTTCTAAAAAATCCTACTTCGTAGGTGTGTTTGACAGTTTCATGAGCACCAAATATCTAGGATTATAAAAGCATTCAAGTTTCTAAGAAAGTGCACATGTGTGTGACTTTGAACCCCATTGCCACTTTTTCGAACATCATCTTCATGTGAGTGCCCTATAGTCCTATGTTTTTGAAGAAAAAATGTTTCCCCACTTTATTTAAGATTTTAGGTGTAGTGATGTTTCTATGTTTATCATTGTTTATAAATGAAAAGACAACATCAAAACAATAATTCATCACTAAGGAGAAAAACTTATTTATTGTTTTGTAGTGCTTTGTTGTCATTGTTTTATTATTTTGAATTCTTTATTTATGTTGAATTTTTTTGTAATGTAGATTCTTCTCCATTTTCTCGGACCCAGTGGTCCATTAATTTTGTTGTAATTCATAAATTATTTTGGATCAATAATTTCATTGTTTTATTATTTTGGATCAATTAACTTTGTTGTAATTGATGCAGTCCAATGGTCCATAAATCCAAAGTTAAAATTGGTTTATACAATAAAATAACTTAATAATACAAAGAACATGTCTAAAGTATGAAGCAAGCTATGGATAACTTAAGGAAAGGGCTTAAAGAGTTCATCCTGATACTATGGATGTTGCGAGTGTAGCTCATTTCTACAATAATAAATATGTTGTATCAAGAAGTATACAAATAACTCATAATTTTTTTAAGAAGGCATTGTTTTTTCTACTAAAAGTTCTATTTTCTTTCATAATTTTATGGGATCGTATTCAAATGAGCCAAAACCCAAGAGAAACATTCCATGGACAAAACTCTGGCCATGAGATGGAAGCAATTTATACGAAATAATGAAATTAGTCAATTTGACTGGATTTCCTTCCTGCATATATACAAGCAACTAAACATTGACAAATTGTTAGCATGCCTTCCTTCAATGAGAGGGCCTCCATTTCTAAATATCTACTTCAAGGAAATATCTATAAAAAAAAATCTATAAATATCTATAAAAAAAATTCTTACCTCCAAGACTAATCATTATTAGGTTTAAAGACAAATTTTGAAATTTTCATCTATCATTGGCTTAGTTTAAAAGAAAAATTGAATATCTCATAATAATCATTTTTTTGAAACATCGTTGGAAAGAATCCAAAGAGAAAATAACTTATCTCTGTTATTGGACTTATGAAAGTAAAGTAATGATAATAATTGAGATAAAGAAGGCCCCCAACCTTAGATATTTGGGCGTGACAAAAGTGCAATCATTTGATATCACCTTCAAAGAATCATCAAACAATCTATGGAATAAAATAATCTCTTTCGCAATCATGGGATATTTTTCTAAATATAGTTTCAAACTTACAACAAAAGAAACCCTAATATTATGAGTCACATGACTAGAAGAAAAACATATTTCATCAAAGATCTTTTTGTTTTTGAACAACCAAATCCCCCATATAACAAAGTATGGTAATTATCTAAAGATATAGAAGATATTCTTAGTGTATTTAGATACTTAGGATTTAGTTACTTGATAAACTTTTTCTAATCTGTATTTAGGTAAAAGTGTGTTTCTTAGTGTGTTTCTTTTGAATGGATTATTAACCTTTTTTACTTACGTAATACAACAATAATGATATGTTCTAGACTTAGAATGATCTAACAAATCATATTCATCGATCTTAACAACTACATCAATCTGTGTCTTAAGACTTGATTGGTATCCCATCTTTGACAGTGAGTGGGTATCCCCTATTGTAGTGGTTCCAAAGAAAGTGACTAAGAAATGGAGAATTTGTGCTGATTTTTGAGAACTCAACAAATCCACTTTGAAGGATTACTTTCCTCTTCCTTTCATCAACCAAGTTTTGGATACCCTATCTGGAAAGAAATATTTCTCCTTTTTAGACGGATATAGTGGGTACAATAAAATTCTCATAGCCCTCAGGGATCAGGATAAGACTACCTTTACTTGTCCTTGGGGCACCTATACCTATAGGGTCTTTCAATTTGGATTGTGTAATTCTCCTGCCACATTTCAATGATCAGTACTAGGGATATTTGTTGATCTTAGTCATGATTGTGTGGAGGTATACACTGATGAATTCATAATATATACCAATACTTACCAGGAAGCTTTAGAAAAATTATAAAAAGTCCTTATCAGCTGCCAAGAAATGAACCTTTCTCTAAGTCATGAAAAATGTAAAATGTTGTTCACTGAAGGAGTGGTTTTGGGATATCATCTTTCATCTGAATGGATTAAATTCAACCCTGCAAAGATTGAGGTCATCATCAGACTTCCACCCCCGAAGACTCAAAAAGAGGTGAGAAGCTTTCTTGGACATGTCGGATACTACTAGCGGTTTATTGAAAATTTCACAAATATTGTTGCACCCATACTTGGATTGTTAATAAAGGATGTTGATTTTCTTTCGAATTAGCAGTGTCAAACTACCTTTGAAACACTAAAAGATAAGTTGTGTGTGGAACCGGTTCTTAGGGGGCCCAATTGGGCTCTCCCATTCCATATATCCACTGATGCCTCCAACACTAGAATAGCAGGAGTATTAGGGAAGAAAGAGGACCAACAATCCTATGCCATTTATTTTGTGAACAAAAACTTTTCTCCTACCGAGCTAAACTACATAGTTACCGAGAAGGAATTCTTGGTAGTAGTTCATGCTATCAATAAGTTTCGTCAATACATTATAGGATACAAAGTATTTGTACATACAAATCATTATGCCATTTGATTTCTCATGAATAAACCCATCACTAACGATCGAGTGACTAGGTGGCTCCTGTTGTTGAAAGAGTTTAACATCATCTTTCTTGACCAACTTGGAAAGGATAATCTGGTGGCTGATTTTATTTCACGAATAAAAAATGAGGATGATGATATTCTCGTACATGATAGTTTCCCATACAAACACCTATTTTCCCTATCTATAAACACCCCATGGTTTGTAGATATGGAAAAGTATTTCGCTACTAGATAGCTACCGTCTCATTTGTCACCTCATGAAAAACATAGAATTATCACGCAAAATGCCAAATACTCTTCAGTTGGCCTTGAGATTTTTCGTACAGCTCCTGATTTGAGTATTCGTAGATGTGTCTGAGAGGATGAGATACCAGAAATAATACGAATTTGTCATGATGGACCATGTGGTGGCCATTTTTCTGAAAAACGTATAACTTATAAGGTGTTACATTCTAGTTATTATTGGCCTAGCATTTTCAAAGATGTTTCCAAGTATGTGAGGAGTTTTCATAGTTGTCAAAGGATAGGAAGACCCATGTCAGTTGAGGAAATGCCCTTGCGTGCCCAAGTTATCATAGAACCTTTCAAAAAATGGGCTCTTGACTTTGTATCACCAATTTCACCCATGTCTCGTAAGAAAAACTATATTTTGGTTTGTAGAGATTATGTCACCAAGTGGGTAGAGGAAAAATCCCTATTTAGGGCTAGAGAAAAATCCATTGTCAAATTCATTTATGAAGACATCTTTACTCGCTTCAGTGTTCCTCGTGAAATTGTTACATACCAAGGCACTCAATTCACTTCCAAACTAATGAGAGAACTAACTGAGAAATATGGGATTAAACACTGTAAATATTCTCCATACCACCCACAAGCTAATGGTTAGTTGAAGTCTATAGACAAGGTTCTAGAAGCTATATTAACCAGTAAATTTCAATTACATCATTAGGATTGGGCTGATAGGCTTCCAGAGGCTTTGTGGGCATATCGGACCACTTGGAGAAACACCACTAGGAATACCCATTATGGGCTAGTGTACAGTAAACAAGTACTTCTACCAATAGAATTTCAAGTAAGGACCTTCTGTATTTCCATGGAATTGGGATTAAACTTAGATGAGGCTCAAAAATAATAGGATCTACAATTAAATGGTTTGGATTAGATCAAGAAATATGTCATCCAATGAACAATATTAGTTGAAAACCAGAGGAGCAAGTGGCATGACAAGTTTATCAAGAAGAAACACTTCCAACCTGGTGATTGGGATTTTTTTTTTGACTCCCTATTTAAAACCTTCAAAGACAAAATCACGACTCGGTGATTGGGTCCTTAGGAGGTAGTCACTGTATCTGACAATGGGGCTGTGAAAATCAAAACAATTCATGATGAACAAGTCTCCTTTGTAGTAAATGGACACTGACTCAAACTTTATCACAGACCCATTTCCAAAAACTATTTTCTTTAGGTTATGTCAACTAACAAGGTATTGACCTTAGTATATGGGGAAGACCGCCCTTGTTCTTGAACATTTTCTGAATTTCCGAATGTATATATGTAAATAATTTTGAATTTTGTTGATAAACAATTCTAGAGATTTTTGTACATATTTATTTCACCAGGAGTAGACAATTTCAAAAAAATATAAAAGAAGGATTCTTCTTCTAAACATTGCTATAATTGAACCTTGTTATCTATTAAGCATCAAATGAATAATGACTTGTTGTAATTAGCCATATTTTTGCAAAGATATTTTTTCGTCTTTTTCTTAAGGCATGTTAAGAAGCAGTTTCTCTTAAACACTGTCACCACTATATAAGGAAGTGATACCATAACCATCAAGATTAGAGGTCACTTGTACAGTTTCCCCATAACCCTAACTAATTCAGTAAAGTATATTTATTAAAGAGAAACAAGGAAGTATGATTAGCGGTTAGCCATGGAAACATAAAAAAAAAAAATTGAATAAAGTGAGTTGAGCCTAAAGATACCTTTTTGTTCTTTCCCAATGGTACCATCCACTACACACTAAAAATACTTGATTATATCATATATTTATATAGGACATGTCCACTTAAGTACCCCTTGCATCAGGACAATCAATAAGGAATACATAATGGAAAGTCATCCTCTAACATAAATACCATCCCAATTAAAAAAAAAAGAGAAAAAATTTGTTTTTCAGAGTTGTTCCACCATCTTGCACAAATCAATCTTATACTAAAATCTTAAAAGTTTGAGGGAATGTATTAGAGGGTGTAAGAGGATAACACACCGGGATACTGAACAAATCTGTTGTTAGTGGGTACCGTCTTTTGGTATGACTAGGTAAACTCATCGGAGTACTGAACATACTTGCTGGTAGCGAGGCATTCTACCTAGCGAGGATGATAATCTGACAAAAAATAAATGAAATTTAAACTTGTCCTAATGTACGACATTACTTGCAGACAAAGTTGACATGGATTATGTATGATTAAGATAAGGTTAATGAACTCCATAAATTTTCCATTGGGAACTAACTTTGAGACTATCTTGAAATTCTCTCGCCTACCTCTTCTTATTTGTAGATATGATCTCTTATCCTATAGGTGGGGCCATATTCTAACCGTCTCGTTAGACTGATATGTAAACTTTATCTCTACACTTAACAAGATATAAATCTTCGACTATTGGGAGAACTGACTATTTTCCTCTATTTATTATTTTGAGGTGTCACAATACTTAGGTCTGGGGGAGGGGTTTCATGAGTTGACAATTTATAACATTGCCTAGAGAAGTAAATTTTTGTAAAAAATATGTGTATTGTTTTTATGACATAGACTATGACATCAACAGTTATTTTATTGTTGAAATGCTAATTCCCTGTGTGTTATAAATTGTTGTACATTTCCTTAACACACCACTTAACTGGTTTATTTTCATTATAGATTGTTCATTACAGAATTGATATTACATGTCTTATGTGAGATAAATGAATGGATTGAGTAAGAATTATGGAAAAATAAATAATAATGGAACACTTTGCCTCTGCTCCTATTCATTATGACCCTCAAAATCGTTCTAAAATTGCAGGTTGTGGATAAAACATCCATTTCAGGAAGAATACAATTCGTTTGCATAGGTGTGCCATATGGAGTTCCATATGGAGTGTCGTATGACGTGCCATTTCAAATACCATATAAGGTGTCGGACGAGGTGACATATGAAATTTCAAATGAGTAGAATACACCAGTAACTGTCCACAATTTCAGGTAACCAGGAATCAATTGCATTTATTTGAATTAGTTCATGGCAATTAAGATTAAATGATCCAATCCGTAGACTTGTTTATGATCAAATGTTGAAGTAAAATACTTGGATATTGATCTAACCTCTTTAATCATTACGATTTCCTCACAAAACATGCCTTCAAATTTGAAATTGATGCACTCATGTTCACACATGGAAATTTGTGCATGTGAATTCATTGATGAATGCAACCATTCCATCCTCGGTGCATTAAAAAATGAAGGAATCACTCAATTGGTTATCCCATTTATTCCTCACGCTCACCCTCTGCTCATTTTGTTTTCCTCTATCTAAACGTGCTCAACCTCTATCTCATTTCGTTCACCTCTATCCACATTGTGCTCAGCCCCTACTTAATCAGGCTCAGCCTCTACTTAATCATGCTCATCCTTGGCCCAATCAGACCCATCCTCTATTGATTTTATCCCTCTGTCCATATTTCCACACTATAATCATGCCCAAGTGGTATGAGTCATCTTCCTATGGTGACATCTTCGCCATCCCTGAGTTTTCACAATCCAGAGAATTGTTCCTTCACCCAAGCTGGGGGTCATTCTTGGTGCATTTGTAAGGCCACGATGATGGCGTATCTATGAAATTCACCATTGTATTTGATGGAAAAATGGAGTGCGTTGGGTGTCTCATCTTTTTTGTCTCTGAGGAATCCGTTTCCTCAACCACAAAGCTTCCAAGAGTTGGGGATATATGGTTTAAGCACCACCAGTTTCCACAATCGAGCTATAACAGGGTTTTTAAACCTGGATTTCAAAATATCTCTGGAGCTAAGGGATACTCCAAGGAGTGGATTAAATAATATTTGATCAACCCTCTCATATTCATCATGATATTGATCACTTGTGAAGGTAGATATTCCATCTTTAAATCCTGTCACTTTCAATTATCAGCTCACTTTCAGTTCAATAAGCCATTGAATTTTCCCTTTTCTTCTTAAAGAGTCTTGAGAAGATGTCTTCCCAACTAAGGAAGAATGTAACCAATCCCCATAACAACCTATTTCACCATGGCCTTATCAAACTACTCATCTTGGCTGAGTTGGAAAAGTAGGGGAAAACGTGGGATGAGTTCATTTACTAATTTGCAAACCCTCATCTTACAATCAAGACTAGCAAGAAGACACTTGATCTAGGGACTATTAGTCCACCCAAACCCCATTCTCCAAAGACTCTAAACCCTCCTCCTCATTCTATTCCTTTACCAGGCTAAAAGCCCAAGAAAATTGTTGATACCGTTGCAGCCTCATTGGGGAAGAAGACCAAGAATCCTATTGCTAACCTCCCAATGTCTTTAACATCTAATGATCTTGCACCTAAAAATATATAAGAGCTAACTCAACAAGACTTGCCTCCAGTCCCCACAAATAGGAGAGGAGCTAATCGATTTAATAGAGGATCATTTTGAAAGAGTACCCAAAATATAAGAGGGAAACATTATGAAAAAACACCAACCACTTCGAACCCTATCCAAGTGTCCTATGATCTCAAAACCCCTCACAAAAGACTTAGGGAAGTGTCTACAGAAGAATTGGAGCCTCATAGAAAGATAAAATTTGAACCTAATTCTCCTTACAAACCCCCTGTTACTCCTACCTCACAGATGCCTACCACAGATCCTAAAACTGATAGAATTTTTACATCTTTCAAGGGATCCAAGCCCTCTTCCGAGATATCTGATCTTGCTCCAACCATTGAAAATCTACAAAATAAAAATGATCAGTTGCTACAACAATTGGAAGAGAGGAAGACTTTGGACAAACATCTTCACCATGACAATGTAGTACTCCAAGAAAAGGTGAATTCCCTTCAACAATTGGTTGATTAAATGTTAGGGTCCTAACCCGCAAATATGTAGAACAATATATTCTTATGTAATAAAGGTCAATATTAATAAGGCCTTTCAATAAAATAGAATAAGGTGGATGTAAGAATATCTAATAGAAGCTTCCACTTGTAGAAGGATCTTCCTCTAGATGCTTCTTTTTAGTATAAATAGGAGTCGAGGGTATGAGAAACCTAGCTTGGATATTATTGTAATAGAGCTCTTCTCAACTGGAGGTTGCCCCCTGAAAGAGGCCTATGAACATTGCTTTCATATTCAAAGTGTTATTTCTGTCGTTATTCCTATATCATTTCAATGTTATTGCGGTGAATGTTCTAGTTATATCGTTGTTATTCTACCATTACTAGCATTTTATTTCTATTCTGCATACATTCTATATCTTGTATATTACAAGTGGTATCAGAGAACTTTACTCAGTAGAAAGTCTGGGTTAAATTTTTTTCAGGGTAGAGATGTATTCCAACATCTTTAAGCCACAAAGATCTGTCATTACATGCATAAACCCATGGTTGAGGGATTCATACATGCAGAAAATACAAGTGGTACTTAAGCACACATCTGTTGGCTACCCTTGTAACCTTTGTTGGTACCCCTTCAAGTGGTATTGCAACAGATAGAACCTATGTATGGATCATACTAGATTACCTTAAGCCCTCTTTAGATAAACCAATCAGTTTCCTAACTGCTATAGTGTTACCGAGAATAGCACTCAAGAAGATACTTTCCAGTACCTGGGTAGTCAGGCAGTATAGCTAAGGGTATGATATATCCTCCTTAGTTAGTGCCCTGCGATATTGCGCCGAGTACTACTGTTAGACCCCACACGTATATCAGAGAGATATAGCACAGGGAAAACCCTTGTTTGTAGAACCCTTGGGGAAAGAAACATAAAACATACAAGATCTATTGTCATGCAACTGTGTTCGAGTTTCCAAGTAAATACACATTTATTTCTGGTTAAGCATCTGGGCATTTCCTCTCTGCAATATTTCTTGACCATTATTTCAGACCTATTCCATTGGATTCATCTCTTCTCCCTTATCACATCCATCCATATATTTTTTTCCGCAAAATTTTTTTACCCCACCCACCCCTTTTCAGTTCCCCCATCCTCATGGCCCATACTCATAGCCAAGACTTGGAAGCTCGCTTCAACACATTGCAATCTAGTCTCATTGAGACCCACTAGGAAGTGAAACAACTCAATGCCAATGTTGCAACCA
>JZKD02S2191139.1:54808-76158 GCA_000966675.3 Picea glauca | reverse complement strand
ACATACTGAAGGTGACCATTCCTCTCATTCCCATACCTTGCAGAACCATCACTTTCAATGTGACCTACGCCTTCCACGGGTGGATGTGAACAAATTTGATGGCTCGGACCCCACTAGTTGGGTAACCCAAATGGAATATTACTTCTCTTTATATAGAATTACATATGAATTGGCCAAACTACGGTATGGTGTTCTCCATTTAGATCAATGACATTGACAATGGTGGCAATGGAGAAAAAAATCTCGTCAAGGGTATATTTCTTGGACACAATTTGTGGCAGAGATTTATGAATGCTTTGACACTAACACCATCCATTTAGGCCATTTGACAAAGATGAAACAATTAGGAATAGTGAAATACTTTATAGTTGCCTTTGAGTGCCTAGCTTTTAGAACAGAGGGCATGTCTGATACTTTTTTCTGAGAGTGTTTTATCAGCAACCTCAAGGATGAAATTCAGGCCCATGTCCTCATGGTTCAACCTGAGAGTTGGGCAGAGGCTACCAAAAGAGATAAAGAAGCACAACATGTTATATCTTCTCAAAACTGAAAACCCTCCTTCATCCCTCACCCTAAACTATTAAATCCCACTACTCCCTTTGCTCCACTAAAGATCCAAAAATTGACCCAGGATGAAATGGTTGAATGCCAACTCAAAGGCCTTTGTTATAATTGTGATGACAAATATTTCCCGTGCCACAAGTGTAAAGAACAAAATATTTTTATGGACATCTCCAAGGAGATTTCAGAAGAATATGAAGAAACCCGTCTATGTCTAAATCACTTGAAGCCACTGACATAACCCCTCCCTCAGACCCTCCCAAAGTAGAACTAGTCATTTCCCTCAATGCTCTCACTGGCTTCTCTGCTCCCCAAACCCTCAAGCTAATCAGTTACATCAATCATCGGAAGGTCATCATTCTAGTTGATAGTGGCAACACCCATAATTTTATTCATCATTGCATTGCCCAAGAAACTCATTGCTACATCCATCCAATCAATAATTTCCAAATCATGATTGCCAATGGTGGTTCCATGAAATGTGCAGGGCGTTGTGAAAATGCATGTCTCCAAATTGGTGACTACCACCTGAAATCCCATATGTTTGCTATCAACATGGGATATTGTGACATTGTGCTGGGTGCAGAATGGATAAGGACTTTGGGTCCCATTCTCATGGATTTTAAATACTTAACCATGCAACTCGACCAGGAGGGCCACCAATATAAGTTCCAAGGAATCACCCTTGGTTCACCTAAGATCATTAGTTCCCATTGCATGGAAAAACTTCTCAAAAAGGATCATTGTGGTGTTATTTCCCAACTCCATGCCATACAAGAAACAAAGACACCTTCGGTACCGCAAGACCTCCAAGCCATCCTTTCTACATAGAAATTGGTCTTTTCCACTCCCCAAGGCCTCCCTCCTTCCTGTGGTGTTCATGATCATTCCATTCCCCTTGTACCAGGAATCCTTTCTCCCAATATCAGTCTGTATCGTCACCCCTTTTCCCAAAAAAATGAAATTGAGAAAATGGTCCAAGAACTCCTTAGTGAAGGCATTATCTGCCCTAGTACAAGCCCCTATTCATCTCCTGTGGTGATGGTCCTAAAGAAAGAAGGTTCTTGGCAAATGTTTTATGACTTCCATGCCCTCAAAAAACTTACCATCAAAGAAAAATTCCCCATTCCTATCATTGATGACCTCCTAGATGAATTGAGTGGTGCCCAATTCTTCACTAAATTGGATCTTCGTTCACGCTACCACCAGATATGTATGAAAGAGGCAGATATTCCAAAGAATTATTTTAGAACTCACGAGGGCCACTATGAGTTTATGGTCATGCCCTTTGGCTTGTGTAATTCCCCCTCCACCTTCCAAAGCCTCATGAATCATGTCTTTTGTCCTTTTCTCTGCCCTTTTGTATTATTTTTCTTTGATGATATCCTCATCTATAGAAAAACCTGGACAAACCATCTTTCTCATGTGGATCGAGTTCTCCATCTACTCTCTCAGCACCAATTTTTCCTAAAACAGTCTAAAGGTGCTTTTGGTGCCTCAAAAGTAGAATACTTGGGTCATCTGGTTGGAAAAGATGGCATCAGGGTGTATCCTAAACAGATTGAAGCTATGCAATATTGGCCTCACCCAAAGACTCTTAAGAGATTGCATGGATTTCTAGGCTTAAGAGGATATTATCGCAAGTTTGTTAAGAATTATGGGAAGATTGTAGCACCTCTCACTTCTCTCCTCAAAAGAAATTATTTCACTTGGACTCCAGCCACTACCTAAGATTTTTAAACTTTGAAGATGGCCATGTGCACCACTCCAGTCCTCACCCTTTCCGATTTCACAAAGAGCTTTGTGTTGGAATGTGATGCCTCAGGGAAAGGAATTGGTGCTATCCTTATGCAAGAGGGTTGACCTTTGGCCTTTACCAACAAGAAAATATCTTAAAGAAATATAGGCAAATCCATCTATGGAAAGGAAATTATGGTTATTTTGCATGTCGTGGATCTATGGTGTCCTTATCTGTTGGGGAAATGGTTCCAAATTAAGAAAAACCATCAAAGCCTCAAGTATTTTCTAGAACAACGCATTTCCTCCCTAGAACAACAAAAATTGGTGACTAAACTCTTTGGATATGATTATGAGATCACTTATAAGAAAGGAAAAGACAATATGGTTGTGGATGCACTTTCCCGAAAATATGAAGATGAAGGATCCCTATTTTCTCTTTCATTCATTGTACCAAATTGGCTCCAAGCCGTTTGCTAGGAATGGCTACAATATCCAAAAAGTTCACAATTGATCCAGCAATTGCAGTCCAATTCTCCAGCTTCCCCAGGGTACTTTTGGCTCCATGAGGAACTTCAATACAAAGGCCATTTATATTTAAGTAAACAATCAAAGATTAAATCCACAGTAATTTCTGAGCTTTATCCTACACCCACACTAGGGCACTCCGGGTTCACCAAAACCTATGACAGGGTCAAAATTTCCTTTTTCTGGGATGGTATGAAATAGGAAATTTGTAATTTTGTAGCTGAATGTGACATGTGTCAACGCAACAAGGGAGAAATAGTCAAATCGTTGAGCACACTACAACCACTCCTGATTCCACTTGCTATTTGGAAGGATATCTCTTTGGATTTTATTACTGACTTACCTAAATCAGGAAATAAATCTATCACCGTGGTGGTTTTTGATCATCTTTCCAAGTATGCTCATTTCTACACCCTTCAAAACCCGTTTACAGCATCCAAGGTGGCTCAAATCTTCATGGAACAAGTCTTCAATATTCATGGAATGACACACTCTATTGTTTATGATTACAACCCAACTTTCACAAGCAATTTTTGGCAAGAATTGTTCAAGATACAAGACACAAAATTGCATCTTAGCATAGCTTATCATACCTAGACTCGTGGCCAAATGGAAGTTGTCAAAAAGTGTTTGGAAACATATTTGAGGTGTTTTTCCTTAGAAAAGAAAAATCAGTGGGCTCAATGGTTACCCCTAGCTGAATGGTGGTACAACACTTCATACCATCCAACTACATGCATGACTCCTTATGAAGCAGTATATGGACATAAGCCACCTTCAGTTCTCTCATACTTACCGGGTGCCTTGAAGGTCCAGGTGGTTGACCTAACACTTACAGATCGAGAGGCTATTCTCTGTACCCTCAAAGAGAATTTGGTCATGACACAAAATCACATGAAGCAACAAGAAGATAAAAGTCGCCCTGAACGTCAATTTGCAGAAGGGGATTAGGTGTTTCTTTGACTACAACCTTACAAGCAAACTTCCCTCAAGGCTGAGAATTGTGAGAAGCTAGTGCACAAAGTTTATGGTCCTCATATCATGCTCAAGCATGTGGGACAATTCGCCTATCAGTTAGCTTTTCCCAACCATTCAAAGCTACATCCTATTTTTCATTTTTCATGCTTAAAGAAGGTGATTGGAGCTAAGTGCCAAATTCTAACCAACCTTCCAGAGTTAGCTGAAGAGGGATCCATTTGGCTACAACCAAAAGAATTTTTTGACCAGCGTGAGTGTCACCTATGTCAGAGAACCATCAAGGAATTGCTAGTCTGGTGGAAAGATACAACTCCAACAGATGCCACTTGGGAACCAGCTACCATTCTGCAACAATTTCCTCATCTCAAGCCTTGAGGACAAGGTTTTTTTTAAGGGGGAGGACATGTTAGGTTCCTAACTCAAACATAGGTAGAACAATATATTTGGATATAATAAAGGTAAATATTAATAAGGCCTTTCAATAAAATATTATAAGACAGATGTAAGAAGACCTAATATAAGTTTCCTCTTCTAGAAGGATCTTCCTCTAGATTCTTCTGTTTAGTATAAATAGGAGTCGAGGGTATGAGAACCCTAGCTTGGATATTATTGTATTATATCTCTTCTCAACTGGAGGTTTCCCCCTTGAAGAGGCCCATGAACATTTCTTTTAGATTCAAAGTGTTATTTTTGTTGTTATTCCTATATCATTTCAGTGTTATTGTGGTGAATGTTCTGGTTATATTGTTGTTATTTTGCCATTTCTAGCATTTTATTTTTGTTCTGCATACATTCTATATCTAGTATATTAAATTAAATTACCAAAACTAATCGCATCCTCATGGCACAATTGAAGCAACATAAGAGGCAGAAGACAAAATCTTCAACGCAAGAGGGAGAAGCTTCTAAAGCTAATCCTTCTTAGCAAGTCTAGTCACATGGAGAAATTCATTTTTGTTTGTAGTGGGACCTACAAAATCTTAGGTGTGGGGTAATGTTGGGCTCGTGATTTGGTTAAATTAATGATTATGATTAGATCCTTCCTGTTCAACATTATGTGTGTATTTTACTATTTTGAAGAATTTTTGAAGGATTCTTATATCAAATTTCCATAACTTATACCAGGTATGCATTATTGGAGTTTTGTGATGGTTTCAAGTTCGATTTAGCATGATTTAATGATTCCAAGGAGCTAACACATGATCTGTGTGTCAGAGAGAAAGATCACATTGCCTTTTTCCATCCAACATCTCATCCGGTAATCCATCTGACACTGCATATGGTACTCTATCTGACACTGTGTCCGACACTCCATCCTGCACTAAAACCGTGGGCGAGTTGGCAGTTGTTATATCAACAACGTGTGATGGGAAAATCATCGACATGGGTTTTTTGCGTTCTCGTGGCCTCTAGCTACTGAGATTCTTACATATTGGATTGGGTTGTTGTGCTAAGTGTTGAGTAGCTCACTTAGTTTCTAGAAGCCACCGACAATTCAAACACATTTAATGTAATTTACTATTTTTAGAGGAGTTCGACCCTTCCATTGGTTGACCTCTCGACTTGTAACCTCTATAAATACCATAGTAGTGGTCAAACAAGTGGTTTAAGTTCAGGATTGTGAAGTTAAAATTTCTTTCACTATGTAATTTGAGACATTTTCATAAATTCATGTAAGACTGCGTTTTTAAATTTAAATGCCAAATTTGTGTTTCTTGAGGTAGTGATTCACTGTTGAGGAGTAGCCACGGCCTGCTGGGGGGCCCACCAGTGGTCTGGGTGAATATTTATCTAGTTAGATTGTTCCATTGCCATTTCTTTTACTTTCCTATACATGTGTTTTTATCTTTTTTACTTACTATGTAATTGTTTTGCATAGATTAATTGTTTCAGTTTCCTTTTTGTAGGTTGCTTATGAAGAACAGTTAATATGCCATATCTTTTCAATTAAATAGGAAATATCTTGCAACTTAGCCACTCACCTCGTTGGATGATTAAATGATAGTTACAATTTCTGTATGTTGAAATAGAATAATTAGAAGTTAAAACAAAGTTAAAACAAGGTATTGAGATAATGGTTTCTTTGGCAAGGTTTCGATGGATGATTAGTTGTTAGCTTTTAATATAGTTCTCAATTTTCTTATCTAGTTTGTTCAATTAGTTTGCTTATTAATTCTCTTGTGATATGCTGAAATAGAAATAGGATTTTGAGTTATGTTGTTATGAGTATTTCAATTTGTCATTTGAATTGTTAATAGTAGTGTTAGTTTAGTTTATTTCATGCAATTTCCATTCTAGATCTAGATTGCAATTTTAATTTGAAGTTTTCTTTTCAGTTTAGTTTTTAGTTATAAATATCTAGTAGTGTGAATTTGATTACATTAGCATAGGAGTACATTTGAATTCAATATAATAGTGCTTCCTTTATTGATTGATGATTAATGCATGAATTGAAGAATCACATGGATTTTCAGGGTAGTTGATGTTTCTTCTATAATGGCCAAGTTCTCACTAGATTGTTTGATTCATACCTTTCACTTTGTTATAGAAGTTAATATTGAGTTTGTCCCTCTTGAGTTATCATTAATTATTAAATTCCATTGCGATATCATAAGACACTGAAGACATAATCATCAATATTATATTTGAAGTTTTTGGTTATTGCAGATTAAATAGTTTAAGTTCCTTGATAGGGTTCGATAATTGATAGTCTTTTCTTAAGTAGATTAGCCCTTAGATAGCCCATTTTCTTAGTTAAACTATACTACCTCTACCCTTTCTTCCTTGGCACATATAGTGATACAACTCTAAGTCTATGTATCCCAGGTTGACAATTTAATTGAAGTTTTTTAGTGCATATAGAATACCCATCAATTCCATCTTTCTCTCCACCCTCCTATATACCTCACTTTCCCATGTTTTCCTCACTCCCTCTATCCCCTCCTTTGTCTCAATCACAACACCTCCTTCTCCAAAGTACCCTAACGGTGCCAATATTCTCCCTAAGAGGTAAATGATACACTTGGGAGGTCATGTGCGTGGGTTCAAGATTTCATATGGGTTCAGGGTGTTGTTCGTTGCCTTGGCCTATGGTTGGGGAAGTTGGTGTCACTAAGTTGTTTTTAGAAGTAGGTATGTGACCTAGGGTGTTTGAAATGATTCTTAGATGTTGTTCCTTATGTCAATGGGTGCATAAGTGGGACCATCTAGACCCCCCTTATCTAAGGTTCAAGAGTAGGATCCTTTGGAGAAAATTTGTTGGATGTTCCTTCAATGGTTTAAAACTTACAAGTAAGTAATAAGGGAGCCATTATCACTACCTAGGTGCTCTAGCTACCTAACGTAAGTGGGGCTTATTGTACTTGAAGTTCTCTCATTGAGTCATTATTTAAAGTATATGTACATATGAATGAACTTGGACATTTCCTTTGAGCCAATTATTCAGAGTATAATGCATATGAATGAACTTTGAAATTGTCTTTGAGTCGAAGCCATATGAAAAATGATTGGAGGATCTAGGAACAAGAACACATTCATGTGTACTTGAGCACATGCATAATCAACATAGGAACATGTGTGCATTTCTAAAAAATCCTACTTGGTAGGTGTGTTTGACAATTTTGTGACCACCAAGGATATAGGATTATGAATGCATGCAAGTTTCTAAGAAAGTTCACATGTTTTTGTGTCTGACTTTGCACCCTAGTGCCACTTTTTCGAAGATCACCTTCATGTGAGCACCCTATAGTCCTATGTTTTTGAAGAAAATTTGTTTCTCCACTTTATTCAATATTTTAGGGGTAGTGACATTTCTATGTTTATACATTGTTTACAAATGAAAAGAGAACATAAAAACAATAATTCATCACCAAGGAGAAAAACTTAGTTATTGTTGTGTAGTGATTTGTTGTCATTGTTTTATTATTTTGAACTCTTTATTTATGTTGAATTGTTTTGTAATGTAGATTCTTCTCCATTTTCTAAAGATTTCAAGTCAATTTTAACAAAATCCATGTAACTTTGTTGATGCAACCCAATGTTCCATGAATACACAATTAAAATTGGTTTATACAATAAAATAATTTAATAATACAAATAACATATCTAAATTTTGAAGCAAACTATGGATAAGTTAAGGAAAGGGCTTAAAGAGTTCACCCCGATACTATGGATGTTGCAAGTGTAGCTCATTTCTACAATAATAAATATGTTGTATCAAGAAGTATTAAAAAACACATCTCATCTTTTTGTTAAGAAGGTATTGGTTTGTCTACTTAAGGTTCTATTTTCTTTCATCATTTTATGGGATTGCATTCAAATGAGCCAAAAACCATGAGAAAAGTTCCATGGTGAAAACTCTGGCCATGAGATGGAACTTTTCTACCAAATTTGGAAGCAACTTATATGAAATAAAAATAATGATGTGTATGCCCGTTCTTCCACAAACAACCAATAAATGCAAGAAGTACAAAAATCATAACTAAAAATGCTATCTAATTTAACAAAGCTCATCAAACTTCATCGGCCTATGAAAAGTATCGTGTTGACCAGAACTATCAATAAAGGATCTTATTACACTGAAAGGCATATACCTATTGGAGATGGGCACAATTAATGATCTTTTAATATTAAATTCTAATCTGATGGTTATGTATTGAAGATGTTGACATATTCTTATTCGTCCTCCAAAATCAATGGGTCATATTTATTGTTGATAACTTCTTTGCATTTATAAATGCATCCGTTAACCTGTTTACTTTTTAACATTTACCTAATCATATTAAGAAATTACCGTACCATCATATGATTGCCACGTTTAAATGATTAACTTTTAGAATTCTTGAGAGTTTCATTATCTAGTTCAGTCAAAGTTTGATTATCTAACTGGATTTGTTTTTAACGCTAGAGTTTTTATATGGACCGTAACTCTTTCGACGTTCACCAGCCACGAGTTAGTGGCTGTGTTAGTATATTTAACTACGCATCTTATAGCAATTAAGCACACATGTTATAGCGATTGATGTGTCTCTGTATACCTGATTTTAAAGGGGAGGTAATGGAGGATTCATGAATTGATATTAGCAAGCGAGCAGTAGAAATATTTGAAAAGATTGTTAGATTTCTACACAGCCAGAGATTGAAAGGTGTTTCAAGTGCAGGTGGAACTAGTGACGTTTCAGGAGAATCCATGGGTGTTTTAAGAGAAAGTGGAATTAATGACATTTCAGGAGAATCCATAGATACTGAAGGAGTTTCCCAGTGGCACTTGATGTCGAGCATGACCTTTAGATGGGTTAGACATGACAACGAAGATTACTGGGAATTAGAGCATGTTTGGGATGGCGTGGAATCATAATGGTGAAAGCAACGTCACGCTTGAAATGATGGAAAACATTAATATTGTTTTGGTGCGAACTATACTCGACTGGAGACATCCCGATGGAAATGTGGGGAGTCAACAAATTGTGTGGGATGGAAAGTTTGCAGACTCTCAATGGATTTTGCAGCAACTGAATAGTAATATCCCTTCTCTACAATTGATACGTGAACATTTTCAACATGATCCTCACCTAAATATGTAATATATCACCCACCATAGTGATCGTCCCATGGCTGTCGCTATCGCAACAATTCAATCTTCACCAACTGTTCTTATTCCGAAGGAGTTAGCATGCACAAGTGAATGTGGGGATGAGAATGAGGGCGATGGATTGATATGTGCAGGCGCGGATGACAGTGAGGGAGATGGATTGATATGTGTCGTTTTTCATGATACATTTTCCACTGAGGAGTGTGCAAAGAAATTGATAAATTGTGAAGAAAGAAATGCAGAGAGAAAGAATAGAACAGAAAACAGTATATTAGAATATATGAAGAAGAGTACAATGAGAATTAAGTTTTAAGAAGTACTATTCAAAGGGAAAATAGCTGAGCTAAATAAGCTCAAGCAAATCAAGAATAGAAAGTACAGCTAGCCAGGATAGCTGGTAGTGTACAGTCAGCCCGTTGAGGTTACATTATATTTAACACTCCCTCTTAAACTCAACAGTTACAAACATCAACACTGATTATGCCTAAGTGTTGTCTCTGAAAATCAAAAACTGATTTTCCTAGTGGCTTTGTAAAGATATCAGAAAGTTGATCTCGAGAACCACATAATTGTAGTACAATATCACCATTATTGACTAGCTCGTGTATGAAATGAAAACGAGTGTCAATGTGTTTGTTTTTCTTGTGAAACACATGATTTTTGGATAGAGCAATTTCTGAAGTATTATCACAAAAAATAGGAGTTGGATCCTTTTTTGTATGTGACATATCTTTCAATATTCTTCTCAGCAAGACAACTTGACAAGAAGATGAAACAATTGAAACAGAAGATATTGAAACAATTGATTGCTTCTTTGATGCTCATGAGATTAGGTTTGTGCCCAGTTGAAAAACATGTCCAGATGTCTTTTCCTATCATCTAGGATGCCTGCAAAATCACTGTCTGTGTAACCAAAAAATTGATTACTATCATATTTAGTGTACCATAAGCCAAAATTGAGAGTTCCTACAACATATCTGAGAATTCGTTTCGTGATTTTCCAATGAGAATCTTTGGGGGATTCCATGAATCTGGAAACAAGGTTGGTTGCATACATAATGTCAGGCCTAGTTGCTGTAAGATACAACAAACTGCCTACTAAAATTTTGTATAGGGTAGAGTCCACTGTAGGACTTTCATCATTCTTGCTCAATTTTGTGCCTAGTGGTATGGGGGTTTCTGCTGGATTGCATTCTTCCATACGAAATCTTTTGAGGATGTCTGCTGCATACTTTTGCTGATAGACAAAAATGCCTTTAGTTGATTGATCAACCTCAATCACTAAAAAATATTTCATTATGCCAAGATCTATCATCTCAAACTCAAATTGCATGGCATGTTTAAAATTGGTTAATTCAAGATTTCCAGTATAGATCATGTCATCAGCATATAAACATACAGTCAAAATTTTACCGTGATGATCTGTTTTGGTGTAAAGAGTTGGCTCATTTTGGCTTCTGTTGAAACCAATTTTGATCAGATAAGTGTCAATTCTATTGTACCAAGCTCTTGGAGCTTGCTTTAAGCCATACAAGGCTTTCTTCAACTGATATAATTTGGCTGGGTGCCCTTGGACTTCAAATCCAGGTGGTTGATCGACATAAAGTTCTTCTTCTAAAAATCCATTCAAGAATGTTGACTTGACATCCATCTGGTATACTTGCCATTTGAGTTGGGCTACTATGGCCAACAGAGTCCTTACAATGTCTAATCTTGCTACTGGAGCAAAAGTTTCACCATAATCAGTAACTAGTTGTTGTGAGAATCCTTTGGCAACAAGTCTTGCCTTGTGTTTTTCAATCTGCCCTTTTTCATTGAATTTAGTTTTGTAAACCCACTTGACACCAATACTCTTCTTATGACATGGAAAATCAACAAGATCCCATGTCTTGTGCTTCTGAATGGAGTCAATTTATTGGTTCATGGATTGAACCCAATGTGTCTCCTTAGTTGCTTCTTTAAAAGATGTAGGTTGACATGACATTAAAGAAAAAGGATTGTGTTGTTCAAAGTCATCCAACTACTGATGGATTTCTCTCAAACTTCGAGTTCTCTGATTTTGTGGTTTAGAGAAGGATTCTCTGCTGGAAGTTGAGTTATCCTAAGAATGTTAAGGTTGTCTTTGTACCTGCAATCTTGGAAGAATATTTTGAGGAACTTGTTGTTCTAAATTTTCTTTGTTTTCATAACTTGGCAGCAATGGATTTTGACTGTCCATATGCTGATTTTCTAAATCATTCCAGAATTGATTTTCCAGAAATTTTACATCTCTGCTAAGAATTAGTTTCTTGGTGATTGGATTGTAAAGCCTGTAAGCTTTATATGTTTCACTATATCCAGTGAAAATACATTTCTCACTTCTATCATCAAGTTTCTTCTTTAATTTGGAAGGTATGTGAGCGTATAATATGCATCCTAATGTCCTTAGATGCGCTACATTGAGCTTTGTCCCACTCCATGCTTCTTGGGGGACTTTCATCTTTAGACTGGTGGTTGGAGAACTATTCAAGAGATAAACTGAGCATGTGACTGCTTCAGCCCAAAAAGTATTTGAAAAACTTTTCTCTTTAAGAAATGTTCCTGCCATATTCATTATTGTCTGATTTTTCCTTTCAGCCAATACATTCTATTGTGGAGTATACCTGGTTGTTGTTTGCATGATAATGCCTTGTGATTTGTAGAAATTTGCAAATTCTCTGGAGTTGTATTCTCCTCCTCCATATAACCTGAGTGCTTTGATGTATTTTCCACTCTATTTTTCAACTTCTGCCTTGAATTCTTTGAATTTTGCAAAAGTTTCAAACTTGTGTCTGAGAAAATAGATCCATATTTTTCTGCTGAAATCATCAATAAATGTTAGAAAGTAAAAGATACCACCTATTGAATCTGTTTCCATTGGTCCACATAGGTCAATGTGAAAAAGTTCAAGATGTTGTTTGGCTTGAGTGGAAGACTATGGAAAACTAGTTCTCTTATGATTTCCAAGTATGCAAGACTCGCATGGGGGAATTTGCTCTTTAAAGATAGGAAGACCTTTGACCATGGAGTTCTTTTGTAGAAGACTTAGACTCTGAAATGGTAGATGTCCAAATATTGTATGCCAAACCATAGTTTTATTCAGGGTAGATTCACTCTGCACATATGGGTGAATCAGATTTGCAGTTCTGAGTGTAAGGGGAAACATCCTATTTGGATTCATATGGATTTCAGAAATCAATTTTCTACTTGGGATTTTGTCATATATCTTGCAAGATGCTCCCTCAAAAGGAACCTTATAGCCATGTTCAGTGATTTGTTCTACACTTAGCAAATTATGTTTTAGATCTGGAACATGATAGACATTGTTTATGTCCTTCTTTACATTCTGTTTAGTAAGAATAGGAATAGTTCATTTTCCTTGAAATTTGACTAAGTAATCATTTCCAAGTGTAATATCAGATGAGATTGAAGAATCAATGCATGAAAGTAATTCTTTGTTACCTGTCATGTGATTCCTACATCCACTGTCAAGCAACCAAAGATCTTTAGGTTGTTGTTCAGTCTTGTGGCATGAAAGAAACATACCTCTTGAGTTTTCTCCCGTGTGATTTGACACATGTGCTCTGCCTGAGGGATGATCTGCTTGCTTCTTCCTGCATTCATATTTATAGTTCCCATACTTTTTGCAGTAATAGCATTGTATGCCTTCTTTTTTCATTTGATCTTCTCCCTCTACCTCTTTGAGGCTGGAAATTCTAATGTTGAATTTGTTGTTGTTGTCTTTGACCTTGGAAATTTTGATTCGGATATTCTTATCTATTACCTCCACTGGAGTGAGGGTTAATTTGATTGCTCCCTCTTCCTTGGTCACCTCTACTTCTTCCTTTTCCTTTCCCTTTGCTAAAGGAGAATTGAGTTTTGAAAGCATTGGAGATTGACTCATCTGTGAGATGCAGTCTAGTCTCATGTGTCACCAGAGAACCAATTAATTCATCTATGGAAAAACTGGACAGATCCTTGGATTCAAGGATTGTTGTTATAACCATTTCGAATTTCTTTGGTAAACTTCTGAGGATTTTCTCAATAATGCGTTGATCAGTGATGGTTTCACCAGTCAATTTGATCTAGTTCACGATGCCCATGAATATGGTCATGAAATGATCCACATTTTCAGAATCTGTCATCCTTAGAGTCTCGAATTGCGTCCTCAAGGTCTGCAGTTTAACTATTTTGACCCTGTCATTTCCTTGATAGGAATATTTAAGAATGTCCCAGGCCTGTTTTGAAGTACCAGTGCCTGTGATTTTTGAGAAAATCGAGTCATCCACGGAATTTTGAATCCAAAATTTGGATTTATTTTATTTGTTTCTTTGCGTTACTTAAGCAGTTTTCTGTTGATTAGTCATTGTAGATAGGTCTACTGGGTCTGGTTCAACGTATCCATGATCTACTGGATCCCAACACTCTTGTGCTTGTAAGAAGGATTTCATCTGAAGAAACCAGAACTCATAGTTCTTTCCAAGAAGAATTGGACCCTGTTTTGGTCCTAAATTGCTAGATGTCGCCATCTTTTAAGGAATTCATCAAAACAGAAGAAAAATTCTTACTTACCTATCTCTTGCGTATAGTTTTTAGTGACTTCAAAACTCTGCATTCAAGATTTCGTGAGTTTTTGGCTTCACAATTCTGACGTTGGGACTTTGTTATACAATCCCTCCGATCTCTTTTCTCTCCAACTTCCGATCCCCGAAACGTCAATTTACCGATGGCCGAAAAGAGCTTATCGACCTTGAATTGGCCCTTAGTTTCCAATCAATGTGACCACACGCCTTGATGTTAAAGCGCTACGGGCTTTTCCGGTTCTCTGTCTTTCAAATTGCCCAAATGCGAAATATGCCTTTGGACAATTCAACGGTCCAGATCTTCCTGTGATATGACGGTCTAGATGCTATCAGGATTTCGTGATTCGTTATTTTGTGAGTTTAGAACTCTTGTCCCAGAGTTTTCCAAACCAAAAACTCCAAAATGCCAATATGTCGAAGCGATTTTAACTTCAGTTAGCCCCTTGGGCTATACCTATGGTCCTCATGACCTCTCCTGATATGATCGTGGTAACTTTTGGGGTTTCACGACTCAAATGCACAACCTCTTGGTCTCTCGACTCCCGAAATGCCGATGGCACTTTCCTTTCGGGACTTTCCTCGAATCCCTAGATTGTTTCCACGCATCCCCTTACGATGGATGGTCCTCGTCATTTCACGATTTCGCGACTTTCGAATCCAAATTCTCTGTCAACTGAAAACCCTGGTTGCCGAAATGCCGACGGTTTCCTCGATGTCCGCCACGTGTCTAAACAAATGGACGACGGTGATCTTATCGCTATTTCGTGACTTTCGCTGTGGAGTGTCTTTCGTCAACAAGACCTATGATATCCTGAACTCCAAAATTCCAAAATGTGAATGGCACTTGGATCTGCTGCCACATGTACTCTGAGATGGATGACTCACAATCCTCTCGAAATTTCGTGATTTGTGATGTTGGGATTTTACGTATCAGGGTTTTGGAGAGCACTCACCTTCGCTTGTCCAACACCCGATCCCTGATTTTTTGATGGGATAAGATCGATGGCTCACGATCTTTCTCAATCCAACGGACCATAATGACTCATGATTTCACGATTCGCAAATTCTCACGGCAGTCTTCTGACCTTTACACCTTGCGAGTCAGGAAAATGCCGAGATGTCGCCACGTGTTTCTTGATGGATGGTCCAAATGATTTCAGGATTTCATGACTTCACAAGTCGATATTTCTCCTGTGTGCTTCAGAGGACTAAATCTCATGCACCTTCTCACTGATCCAACTGTCATCGGTCCTTTGCACAAGATCTGACGGCTGAAATTCTTTCGTCTTTTCTGTGCTCTCTTCGTCCCTTCTGAACTGGATTTCTGTCACGAATCTGTTCGTAGGACAAATCTTATGGCCTTAATGGTTGTTCTTTGCACATGTGATATGTTCCTTTCTCCTGTGGAAGAAATATTCGTGAATCTTTCAAAGATTTGAAAGAATTTCACGAGTTCTCTATCCTCTGCTACAATCTTTGGCAAATTTGAAGAATTCTTGCAATTCTTTAAACGCTTCTTCTTTATTTAACAATCTTCCATGAACTTGAACAAATGTCTATGAAATCTTCAACGTTTTTTCCTTCATAAGCTCTTATTAGTGAATTCTTTAATGATTCTTGAAAATTGTACAAGAATATTTAAAGTTTCTTCTTCTACACTCTCTTCTTCCTTCTCATGTTTCTGCTCCTTGAAACTTTCGAGCGTAGTACGCTCTGTGACCTCACGTGAGATTCTTACAAAGATATTTAGAGAGTATTACGAACAACTCTCCAAGCCTTGTGAAAAGTCTATGTTGCGTTCTCTCAAGATCCGTGAAAATGTGCACTGTGAGGACCATGTTTCTCTCCAGACTATGTGAAGAGGCTTACCACTATTACTCTGATACCATGATAAATTGTGAAGCAAGAAATGGAGAGAGAAACAATAGAATAGAAAACAGTATACTAGAATATAGGAAGAAGAGTACAATGAGAAGTAAGTCTGAAGAAGTACTATGCAAAGGGAAAATAACTGAGCTAAATAGGCTCAAGCAAATCAAGAATAGAAAGTACAGCTGGCCAGGACAGCTGGTAGTGTACAGTCATCCTATTGGGGTTGCATTATATTTAACAGAAATTGTAGTGTAATCATATTTATCATGAAAAATGCATCTCATAGTGGTTTTATTGCCAACTTACATGCCCGTTATGTAGGAATGCATATCGAATTTGTAATAATTGACATTGAATGAAAGAAAACTTATGTGACGAATGTGATTTCCATTTGAGTTTGTTACATTGAATGGGTTGATGGTTATATGATTGGATGTACAGGGATCTTGTATTCTAATTTAGGTTTGATATTATGTAAGTATTTTTTATTTATTTATTTATATAATTAATTACAATTATTCTAATTATTCTAGTAAGGATAGGTCAAAGAATTTTCTTGGAGGATTGATTACTATATTTTGGATTTCCAGATTTAGAGAGTATTAGGTACACTTTATTATAAAAAATAATTCAAAATAACTTAAGAAACCTTATATTCTTTGTAGGATTATGAAAATATTAAAATGGTAATTTATTATTAAATAATTTTAATAAAAGTTATAAAAATAATGTCACATTATAAAAATGATAATAATAATAATAATAATAAAATGAAATAATAATATTAATTTCAAAATATAAAATACAAATACAAAGAACTAAACAGGTTACACATATATACAAATACAAATCCAAGGAACCAAAAATATTACACAAATATACAAATACATGAAATTCAACATAGTAGATGACAATTTGTCCAAGGATTACCTGCAGCTCCCAAAATGAGTATTTGACCATTTCGAATTTGATGATGGCATGGAAACAACCTCAGTGGATTTTATATTGTAAGATCAAATGTGTATTCAACCAATCATTTTCCAAATAGCAGAGATTAAAAAAATGATTAAAAACTTAATATGACCAAGTCAGATTCAGTTTCTACTTATTTTATGAAAGTATTTGAGTTGAGAGATCAATTTAAGGCCATTGGGGACACCATCAATGATGCATAATTTTCCACACTAACTCTTAATAGATTTCGTTCTTCATGGGAGTCATGTTTTTAGAGCATTTATTGGCAAGAGAAGTTTCCCAAGTTCGATTGGCTTTGGTATGATTTTGTCCAATAGGAGGATAGAGTATTTTCAAATATTTTTTTGGAAAAACCCCAGGATGAAGCAACTCAATCTCTTGCAACTCATGAAAGAAAAGGAAAAGGAAACATAAATTTTGGAAAGAAAAATAAAGGTAGAGGATCAGCTCCAATTTAGGAACAAAAGAAGAAGGATATTTCAAATATCAAGTGCCACAATTATCATACATATGGTCACTATTCTTCTTAGTGAACTAAAAATAAAAGGAAGGGATGACAAAATGCATCAACAACTGATGTTGATGAGAATCAAACATAAAATTCTCAATGATGAAACCATTCCTCAGGACATAAGATTCTAGGTAAGTTGTTATTACCTTCATATTTACATTTTCATCCAATTAAAATTAAAATTTAGCTTGAAATTTTCATTTTTTTTTCCAATTCCACATGCTGCACCTAAACACTCAAGCTCACTTCAAAACAATGTGTCATGTGTTAAATTCACAGTAAGGACTGCATTTTCTGGATCTAATATAAATTTACTCATCAGTAAAATTAAAGTAAGATCATTGCAATAAACTTTAAAAATAATGCAAGGCATCATTTGAGATTTCCTGCAACTCAAACTTCCTTGGTTTCTCCCTACACTGAAACATTCCATTTAATTAAGTGCATGAACAAATTTATGATTCATTAAATTGAATGTAGTAGTGAAAGTATTTTTAACAAATTCATCGTTGTTGTTTACCGAACCACACCAGGATAAATATCAACCAGATTTGCATAGCAAGGAGTCTCATTGGATAACCCATGACCAATTTTCTATGGTGCACAACACACCACTGAAAAAAATGGCGATGCTCCAATATCATAGTAACATAAGTGTGTTAATAGCAACACATCACATTTATTAAGTTGTGATAAAACACTTTAACCTAGTGGTGCTCATAGTTCCAGCAAATGCACGAGTCTCGTAAAGAGAACTACATTAAGATAAATGTTTCAAAATATATCAATATGATGTGTTGTATTTGACACACTGCTAAAACACATTTCATTGTGACGATAAGAAGGGAGCATTGATGCATAAACTCTAATAGTACACATCATGATAGGTTTTGAAAAAAAAAACATAGCAATGCATCTTTTGTAAGACCCCATATTTGATGCATTGTTAAATACACTACATCACTAAAAACCATGTTGGTGCTTCAGTAAAACTGGTGCAACACTGCTTTTAGTTTAATATAGTGCACTAGTAATTTTGTGTGCCAGAAATTATATTCCATCATTTTGACTTTTTTAATGAAATGAATGGGTGTAGTTAAATGAACTACGCTAAAAAAATCTTGAACGATTTCAACATTTAGAGGATTTTCATTAGAATCCTTGTTATTGGTTCTCTATACAACCCAATGTACCAAAAAAAATAATTCCAATGCTACAATAATATGATATCACTAGTGCGTTCAATTAACATATTGGAGAAATGAAATTGTAATAAAAAATGATGTAACATTTCCCTTAGGTACAACAAATGCACTGATGTTGTAAAGAGCACAACATCAGGATGATTGTTTCATGATTTAACATTGTAGTGCATCTTATGGGATGCACCACTGAAATACTTAGTGGTGCAAAATAAAACAAGGAACATTAGCACATGTTAATATCAACAGTGCATGGAAGTTTTTTGTTTTGGATACATAGCACCGTTTTCAGTGTGTAGCTTTTGTTTTAGGTGCATTGGATACTTTTATAGATATTTTTGCAAAAAAGGGTTAATTTAATGTTTTTGAGAAAACAAGTTATTTATATATGTTTCATCTTTGTAATTTCAATTTATTTTATCTATACACATGTTCCTAACAATATTTGAAGGTGTATCAAATATGGTGAGGATGAGAGGAGGACTATGAACAACAACAAGTTGAAACACACACATTTTTAAATGGGTGGGACACTAGAGATAGGAAGAGGGAGATTTTACCTCACCCTATTTCACAACATATACATTCCCTTTTGATGAATGTTGGAATCCTAAACTCTTATTAGGAGGGTACATCCCTTAGGGAGAACTATATGTTGATAAAAACAATTTATTTGTTGTTGGGATCATGGTCGACAATCATTTAGGGTCGATCTCTATCTTTTGTATCATCTCATGGAGGAGGATGTTTGTTTCATCACTAGGATATCTACGAGGTGGGGGATTTTTCTCAAGTTATCTGATATACTCCATGGTGTTGCGATAGATACCCACCTAGTAAGTGTGAAAAGATATGTCCATCTGGACATTCATTCCTCTCCATAATTCTAGGTTTGTGGCGGTCAGTTGTAGATACGTTCATTTTACAGACATGTTACTTTCCTATGAATTAATATATCGAAATTGTCACACATTATATTTGATAGGAACCACATTAAATCCTCTTTGTTGCATTATAAATAATGTTTAGTGTATAGGCGTTGATTGATTAGGTGGTCGAGGAATTTTTTTAGATTTGTTTTCGGAATGGATCATTGTCACGCCATTTTAAATGGGACGATATTCTTCCTATTTGTGTTAGAATTAATCATTATTTTTTTAGAGTCTCCATTCCAATCAATGAGTAGTACCTTTATTTCTTGTTATGCCTATGTTCATGTGGGAGAAGTTGTTTCCTAAGAAGTGCTAGCTCAAGTTTCCCTTTAATCCATTCAGTAGGGATGTATTAGATGTTTTGGATAAAGACGAAAATCATGTCCTAGATATTATATAGTGCCTATACACTAGGATGGATTGAAGAGGACGTTGAAACATATGATTTACAATAGTCAAGCCAGCATATGATAAAGATAAAATTATCCTTATGTTTTGATAAATCTAGTTGCATATTTTTATGTCTTATTTAATGCACATGTAATTCATTGCAACATTTTATTTCAATTATATTATTATTTTTATCTATTCTTTTGTAGATAATGGAATATGTGCTACGGATGAGTGTTTCCCATAGGATGAGGAGATTTAAAATGTATAGGATTATATTGTATTGCATATACCCCACATGGCACACAATATAGATATGTGATATTAGTTGCATAGTGGTAATTGCATCGGTTAGAGAGATATTATAGGTACCAAATCTCTCTATGATATAGAGGAGTATGACTCATGATATGAAAGTGTTGATGTGTCATATTTTCGATATTGTCAACTCCATCAATATGTTGAGTGGTATTTCTCATGACCCTAATCCATATGGCTCATATTAGACCCATCCACATCCTCTAATCCACCACATTGTTCCCCTCCTTGTCCTCCTACTTCCCCTCAACATGTGTCTGAACCTGCATCCACATTTGATCATCCTTTTCCTCCCCCTCCACATGTGTCTTCTCCATCCACATTGATTCCTCCTCCTCCTCCTTCTCCGCTTCTGTCACCATGCATCACTCATTGTCCTTCTCCTCCACATTGTCCTTCTCCTCCACATGTGTCAACATCCACCATTCCTCCTCCTCCTCCTACTCCTCCTCCTCCTCATTGTTGTCGTCGTCCTCCTCCACCACATGTGTCACAATATTTTGATTCTTTGGACACTATGTTCACATAAGGTACTCTTGCATAGGTTGGAAATATTTATAGAGGGACATTTAAAGGTGTACATATGTCAACATTTCTTTCTGACATTATTATTGATAGATTCTTCACATCTAGTAGTAGATCAATTGATGCATATGGCCTTGATGGTGGACCTATTTAGTAGTGGTATTGATTGAAATGTATATTTATTGTTTTATATTTGACTTTAGATGTATATATGACATGTTTATTGTAGATTTTAATGATACATATGTTTGGCATCTATATATATGTATTGCGCTAATGTATATTATTTTTTTCATATAATGTTCTAGTTGTGGTTGTTTGATTTATAAAATGTATTATGAGTATGCTAATGATTAACATTGTTAATGATTTCTCCACTTTTAAGTTATATTTGAGATGTTTCACTCAGTTTAAATTTATAATTTCCATATAACGCTTAACTTTATATTTATGAAATTGTTTAATTTGGATTGTTACTTAAAAAATTTATAACCATTGATTCCATATAAGTTTAACTCTTCTTCAAGGTGAATTGATTGTTGTCCAACAAGGTACAATATGTTGATTAAACACTTTTATAATAATAATAATAATAATAATAATAATAATAATAATAATAATAATCTATTT
>JZKD02S2191139.1:42265-54758 GCA_000966675.3 Picea glauca | reverse complement strand
ATTTGACTGGTAAAGTCTATGAAGGTATACATACCCTACCCCCCTCTGGATTTGAACCTGTGACCTCTTAAGAGGAAACACATGTTCTTAACCATTAGGCCCACTCAGGCTGTAAATAAAAATACTTAAATACGATAATAAAAATAATTGTGATTTGAATATTATGTGTTTTTCATATATTATAACAATAACAGTATAATATAATTATTCACTAATAATAATAATAATAATAATAATGTAATAATATTATTACATTTTTAAATTTTATTATTCAAAAATTAAAAGAAAAAGTCATAATATAATGTTTGCTAAAATCAAAATTAGTATGTTTTATTCAATTTATTTTTTCCAATTATTTTATTAATTTATATTACCCAATGATGATCAATTTTAATTTGGAAGCATTGACCCAACATATAAGAGTTCTAGAGATCCACTTCATGCACAATAGTTGGCATTTCCTTTTCATAGTTTGATTGGTCCAAATGTCACTCCATTTTTTTTTCTAGTGAAATCCAAAGGTGAGTGATATTGCATGAGGACACAAGTCTTGGTGAAGTTGGGTAGTGCTAGGACAAGAGTCGTTCACATAGCCTCTTTCAAGGAGTTCAAGGATTGATCAACTACAAGAGACCAAGTGAAAGCATTCTTGTTAAGCAGAGAAGTGAGATTTTTACATTTTTTCCATAATTTTGAACAAACTTCTCATAATAGCCTATTAAACCCAAAAAACCATGAAAGATTTTAAGAGTTTTATGGAAATGCCAATCCTTCATAGATTCAATTTTCTTAGGATCCACCCATGATACACCATTCTTGTCAACAATATGACCTAGGTACTCAACTTCAAGTGCTATAAAATCACATTTAGATTATTTGAGAAAACAATTGTGCTGGGATAGTAGATCTAGAACTTGATCCACATGGAGAAGATGGGATTTCCATGTTTTATTATAGATGATAATATTATAAATTAAAATTAGGAAAAAATGAAAGAGAAAATGATGGATGACATGATTTATGAGACTTTGAAAAGTGGATGGTGCATTACATAGGCCAAAGGGCATGACCAAGAACTAATAGTTACCCTCATTAGTGCTAAATGAAGTCTTGGGAATGAATTCTTCTTTCATACATATCCATTGGTCTATATAATGGATATCAAGTCTAGTAAAGTAGTGAGCACCCCTCAATTCATCCAAGATGATACCAATGAAAATAACGCAAAATTTATATTTTATGGTGTGTTTGTTGAGGGAAGGAAAACTAGGATACATGCGCCAAGTTCCTTCTTTATTGACTACAATGAAGATAGGAGAATAAAAGTGATTGGTAATAGGACAAATAAGACCCTCTTCGAGAAATTATTGAACAATTTTCTCAATTTCATTATTTATGGAAAATAGATGATGATAAGGGAGAAAATCGTAGGAAGAATACTTGACACTAGAGAAATGAAATGATCATGAATGACATAGGAAGGGGTAAGTCCATCGAAAGTGTCAAAAATAGCTTGGTTTTTGGATACTATAGATTGCAGGTCATGATGCATAGAGGGTATCTCAATGGATTCAATTGAATACAGTTGGGAAATAATTCTATATTGAACTTTTTTTAGTATCTTTTACATTCATTTGGAATTAGTGATCTCAAGGTGATGCAGGAGCATCACCAACTCATCAAGCGAGCCAGCACGGAAGTGGAGGACAACTGGATAAGCCAACACAAATTTTGAAATTGCCTCGAAGATATTGCACGGACATTAATGTGAAAATTTAATGAAGCACACTTTGTATATTGTAAATGGACCTTGAGCGGATAACTCTCGTCCTTTAGAAGATAGATGACATTTAATTTAGTTAATGCTGGTAGATAGGATTTTAATTCATAGATTAG
Organism: Picea glauca; assembly: GCA_000966675.3. Taxonomy (NCBI): domain Eukaryota; kingdom Viridiplantae; phylum Streptophyta; class Pinopsida; order Pinales; family Pinaceae; genus Picea; species Picea glauca. The sequence continues at coordinate 52,862 of JZKD02S2191139.1, read as the reverse complement.
ACAGTTTAGGAGCCGTAGGGAAAACGGATATAGACACCCTCATTGTGCATTGTAACATAATTCAGCATTCAGGAAGAAGATCAAGAAGAGAGATGTAGAAGAACACCCATGTACTGATATTTGGATTAATAGAAGGAATTGGTTCAAATTCATGGTTTGTGTTGTTCTCTGTGTAATTGATGTTGATATGCTCATGAATGTTTGTTTCCTATCCTACATTTGTTTTTATATGATGTGTATGTGATTTCATGGTGGAATTGAAGTCTGAAAGGGTGAAGGGATGAGTTCAAATTGTTTCTCTATTTGAGCAAGAGGATTCCTGCAAGGAGTGCAGTTGAAGTGTCCACAAGGAGTGTGTTGACAGAGGGTTCAAATAGAAATAGATTTTGTTCTCATTCATCCCAAAGGTGAAGTTGGGCATAGAAGTCGTGCAAGGAGTGCACAGGCCAGGTAAAAGTCTCAGGGTTGTGAACCTGAGTGAAGAGATGAGAGACTGTTGTTGCAGGTGTGCGCAGAGTTGAAGACTTCAACGGTTAGACGTGGTTGAAGGGTTTCCACAAGGAGTGCGTGCAAAGATCTTGATAAAAGCTCAGGAGGGTTAGGCCTTCAATATTCATCGAAGGATTGCACAAAGAAGGGGTGATTGGAATGTTCAAGCAGGCACTGCAAGTTTGCGTGCAGGTGACCAAGTCTTCATAGAGGAAATACTTGATTCCTTTTTGCAGAGTTCACCTGGAAGGAATGGACGATCATTATTCTCTCAGGGAGAATTCGCGAATCACTGTAAGCCGTTTGATCTTGGAAAGGTGTAGGGAAGATAAGGTGATGTATTCCCAAAGGGTTTCAAGCTCAGGAGAGTTGGAGCCATTGATCAGGACCACGAGGGTCGTTGGATCCACACGCATATCATGGATCGGGGTTTCGTGAGTCGAAGCTCCAAAAAATTGCAACAGGAATTGCGATATCGCGATTCGTGATATCCTGACGAACCCAGAACCATCAATTGTTTGGGATGTGTGTCAGAAGATACAGAGGATTTGGGGTTCGATGTATCGAAGGTCTTGAGGACAGAGAAATCTTGCCACTTGGAATCACGATCCGCGATATCCTGACGATGACGTAACAGGTGGGACCACAGGAGTTAGTGGAAGACATGTGGCATAAGTCATCAAGTTTTTGCAGCGAGAAGGGCGAGACATTGACATCAGGATTCACGATCCCATAAAGTCCAAAATCCCGATAGAAGTGATGGGAAGTCAAAGGGACAACTCATGCATGTGTCGGAGTTTCGGTGCATCGGGCATCGAGAGTCGGAGAATTGAGTTGCTTGACATCACGAGTTGTGAAACCGCGATAAGGAAAGTTCTGACAGGAAGAAGTTAACGTTGGCTAGTCATCGGGTCTTGGGGATTTGAGAGCCCAGTGATTGACCATTGGACTCACGAAGTCGTGAGTTCAGATTCCATGATAAGTAGAAAAAGGGGGATCGTGAAAAGTGTTATGTGGGTGTGGATTTCCTGATAGGGAAATAGAAGAATGTTTCAGTTCTTTGAGCTGAAAGGAAGAGAAGATCATGTGAGCAGACGTGCCTGAGGGTGCGGTTGCGCCAGGGTGGTATCAGAGCTCAGAAAGACTCTTTGCTTTCTGTAGCAGAGAAAGAAGAGAATTTATCATGCCGTTGAGGAGAGAAAGGAAATCACCTAATCTAGAGGATAGGGAAATGCCGATATGGAGAGGCAGGCAGGTAAAAAATCCAAAAATGGAGAGACAAATGCGTGATCTCTGAGCCAGACTTGAAGATATGGATATAACGCAAAGATACACAACTAGTGCAGGGGATCATAGTGATTCTGACAACGAAATTGAAGTTGAACGTGAAGAAGAAGTTGTAGCCGAGGATGTAGCGAATGAACGTCTAATCAAAGCTATTGCAAGGATGGGTGTGAAGGAAAAGATGGACATTCTAGTTTATGAGGGAAATCTGGATGCAGAAGAGCTTCTGGATTAGATTAGAGCTCTTGATACATACTTCGATTATGAAGATGTTGAAGAGGATAAGAAGGTCAGGTATGCTATCACACGCTTGAAAGGACATCCATCATTATGGTGGGATGAGCTACAAGCAGATAAACATTGCAAAGGTAAGCAAAAAATCAAGAGTTGGGATCAAATGATTGCAAAGATGAAGGAAAAGTTCATCCCAAGAGACTATCAAATCACTTTGTTCAGGAGAATGCAGAACCTGAGACAGAAGCTGATGACAGTGAAAGAATACACATAGAAATTCTATCGACTGAACATCAGGGCTGGTCATTGGGAGAGCGATGATGAGAAGGTTGCTAGATATATGAATGGCCTGAGATATGATATCCAGAACAACATGATCACGCTAACCATCATAACTGTGGAGGATGCTTATCAAATGGATTTGAAAGCTGAAGAGAAGCTGAGCCATAAGCAAGGTCAGCGAAGGCGAGGTAGGAGTCATCCCAGAGGCAAAGTAGTTTCCCAGGACAAATACCAGAAGCCCAAGGAGGAATGGAAGAAACCTCAGTGTAAGATTGAAAGAGGTGGAATCTCACAGAGAGGGCCATATGTTGAACAGAGAGGGAAGCATAATGAGAAGAGAGGAGATTATGTTGACAACAACACTTTTCCTCGTACCAGAGGTAGAGGAAGAGGAAGAGGTGGAGTAATCACATGATTCACATGCGAGAAGAATGGGCACAAGTCCTATGAGTGTCCGGAGAAAAAGAAATATGGTGGAGAAGCTCACATCCCCGAAGCACAGAGGCGGGATGTTGAGACAGAAGACGCAGAAGGCAAAAGGTTGTTGATGATGCGTAAAGTTCTTTTAACACCCAAGAAGGAGGTGGAGGACTCAACTCAAAGGACCAAACTTTTTAGAGCTGCTTGCAAGACCAAGGACAGGGTGTGCAAGGTTATCGTGGACAGTGGTAGCATGAATAATATCATTTCAACCGAGATGGTAGAGAAATTGGAGCTGGAGATGATTGATCATCCGAGCCCATACAAAGTTTCATGGCTACAAAAAGGACACCGGGTAACTGTTACTAAACAATGCTTGGTTGAACTCAAAATAGAAGGATATAATGATAAGATCTTATGTGATGTCATTCCTATGGATGTATGTCATCTATTGCTGGGTATACCATGGAAATATAAAATAAATGTGATTCATGACGGGAGAATGAACACATACACCCTGGAGAAGAATGGGAGGACACATATGTTTCTTCCGATAAAGGATAAGGAGGTGAAGCCGGAAGTAAGCAACACAGTACTTCTCATGAGTGGGAAGGAACTTCTTACAGAGGTGAAGAAGAAAGAAGATCCACAATTCCTTTTGGTCAGAAAGCCGATGATTGTTCTGACTAGCACAAGAGTGGATGATCTACCAAAAGAGATTAAGGAAATATTGGAAGAGTTCGCAGACATCGTGGTAGATGAATTACCTTGTTCATTGCCACCGATGAGGAGTGTGATTCATCACATAGATCTCATACCAGGAGCTAGTTTGTCTAACAAAGATGCATATGGGTTGACGCCGCAGGAGAATGAAGAGGTAAAGAAGCAGGTCTAGGAGTTATTGGACAAAGGATTGGTCAGGGAAAGCTTGAGCCCATGTGTTGTTCCAAAAGTACTCAGTCCAAAGAAAGATGGAGGTTGGAGAATGTGTACCAACTCAAGGGCGATCAACAAAATAACCATCAAGTATAGGTTTCCATTGCCAAGAATGGATGATTTAATGGATTTCTTGAGCAGAGCCAAATATTTTTCAAAGTTTGATTTGAAGAGTGGATATCACCAAATTCGCATGAGAGAAGGTGATGAGTGGAAAACAGTGTTCAAGACAAACGAAGGTTTGTATGAATGGCTAGTCATGCAGTTTGGCTTGACGAATGTGCCAAGTACCTTTATGAGGTTAATGAATGAAGTCCTGAGGGAGTTCATTGGGAAGTTTGTCATCGTGTATCTGGATGACATATTGATTTTCAACAAGACAACGGCTGAGCATCTGAAGCATTTGGCCATTGTGATGAAGAAGCTACATCAGGAGAAGTTGTTGATAAACATGAAGAAGTGCTCATTCATGAAGAAAGAACTCATTTATCTAGGTTTTGTTATATCAATGAATGAGTTAAGGATGGATCCGGATAAGGTGGAAGTGATCAAGAATTGGCCATCACCGAGAAATATTTTTGAGGTGAGAAGTTTTCATGGTTTGGCTAGTTTCTACCAAAAATTCATTAGGAATTTCAGTGGAATTAGCACAGCGATGATGGACACAGTGAAGAAGAGACATAAATATTTTCACTGGACAATAAAGGCTGAGAAGTCCTTCAATCTGTTGAAGCAGAAGATCACGGAACAACCAGTTTTGGTGTTGCCAGATTTCCGGAAGACATTTCAGGTGAAATGTGATGCAAGCGGGTTTGCCATAGGAGCAGTCTTGAGTCAGGAGGACAGACAAATTGCATATTTCAGCGAGAAGATAAATGAGGAAAAATTGCAGTACTCCACGTATGATAAGGAATTTTATGCTATCATACAAGCACTGAAAAAGTGGAGGCATTACTTGATCCCAAAAGAATTTGTGTTGTACAGTGACAATCATGCATTACAGTTTGTGACTCAACAGGAGAAGTTGAATCAGAGACATGTAAAATGGGTAGAGTATATGCAGAATTTCACATTTGTGATCAAGCACATTTCTGGTACTGCTAACAAAGTGGATGATGCTTTGAGCAGGAAATGTTTGCTGATGCAGGAGTTCCGAGTCAAGACCTTAGGTTTTGATGATGTCAAGGACATGTACGCAGGTGATGCAAATTTTGCAGAAGCGTATGAAGCAGCTGAGAATCCAGTTCTCAGAGATAGAATCCAGTGGATAGATTACGTGATCCAAGAAGGATTTTTTTTCAAAGGAAATCAACTATGTATTCCAAATTTGTCCATGAGGGAGAACTTGCTGAGGGAAAAACACACTGGTGGATTAGCAAGACAATTTGGCCATGAAAAAACATTTGTGAAGATGAGCGAATCATACTTTTTTCCAGGGATGCGAGCGGATGTCAAGATATTTGTAGACAGATGTAGAGTTTGCCAGCATTCAAAGGGGAGAAAACAGAATGCAGGGTTTTATCAGCCATTTCCCATACCAGAGAGACCGTGGGAGGCGATAAGCATGGATTTCGTATTGTGGTTGCCAAGGACACAAAGAGGTGTTGATTCAATCTTTGTAGTAGTGGACAGGTTTTCCAAGATGGCACATTTTATCCCATGGCAAAAAACCAACGATGCAACTCATATCGCAAATCTGTTTTTCAAGGAGGTCATTCGACTTCATGGGTTGCCGAAAAGCATAGTTTCAGACAGAGACACTAAATTCAAAGGGTACTTTTGGAGGACCTTATGGAAGAAGTTGGGGACTAATTTGGCATCTAGTTCATCTTATCATCCTCATACGGATGGACAAACAGAAGTGGGCAACAAAAGTCTGGGAGACTTGCTCGGGAGCTTGGTGACAAAGCACCATAGTTGTTAGGACAATATATTACCACAGGCAGAGTTTGCATACAATGACTCAATGAACAAGAGCACAGGCCAGAGTCCATTTTAGATTGTGTATGGAACATAGCTAAAAGGAGTTTCTGAACTGAGGGATTCATAATACACTGCGACTAGCAGCGCTAGTGTAGAATAATTCATGAAGGAGATGAAGGAACTTCAAAGCCAGGTGAAGGAGTGACTGTTGAAATCAAGCTAGAAGTATAAGCATAGAGCTGACCAGTGGAAGAGACAACTTCAGTTCAAGGTTGGTGATCTAGTTCTGGCACACTTGAGGAAGGAAACGTTCCCGAGGGGAACATACAATAAGTTGAAGATGAAGAAGATTGGACCATGCAAGGTCTTGAGAAAATTTGAGGAAAATGCTTATGAGATCGAGTTACCAGACAGGATAGGAATATCTCTGATATTCAACTTCATAGATTTATACCCATACAGGGCTGGAGAAGAAGAGACTGGAACTGAGGATCCAGTGATCCAGTGGATGAAACAGATGCCGGTTGCAGAGAGGCCACATATGGAATGCATACTGGACAAGATAGTGGACAAGAAGAACAGAAGGAAAGAATACTATGAGTATATGGTCAAATGGAAGGACCATCCAGTGGAAGATGCCAGCTGCGAAAATGAAGCAAGGATTCAGAGGCATGGACAGACCGTGCAGGAGCTCATGGACAAGAGCCCATGAAAGTTTTCAAGCGAGGGAGTATGATGCAGGAGCATCACCAACTAATCAAGCGAGCTAGCATGGAAGCGGAGGACAACTGGATAAGCCAGCACAAATTTTTAAATCGCCTTGAAGCTGTTGTGCAGACATTAATGTGAAAAATTAATGAAGCACACTTTGTATATTGTAAATGGACCTTGAGCAGATAGCTCTCGTCCTTTAGTAGATAGACAAAATTTAATTTAGTTAATGTTGGTAGATAGGATTTTAATTCATAGATTAGACACTTTAGGAGCCAGCGGGAAAATGGATATAGACACCCTTATTGTGCATTGTAACATAATTTAGCATTCAGGAAGAAGAGAAAGCAGAGAGTTGTAGAAGAACACCCATGCACTGATATTTGAATTAATAGAAGGAATTGGTTCAAATTCATGGTTTGTGTTGTTCTCTATGTAATTGATGTTGATATGCTCATGAATGTTTGTTTCCTGTCATACATTTGTTTTTATATGTTGTGTATGTGATTTCATGGTGGAATTGAAGTTTGAAAGGGTGAAGGGATGAGTTCAAATTGTTTCTCTATTTGAGCCAGAGGATTCCTGCAAGGAGTGCAGTTGAAGTGTCCGCAAGGAGTGTGTTGACAGAGGGTTCAGATAGAGATAGCTTTTGTTCTCATTCATCCCAAAGGTGCAGTTGGGCACAGGAGCCATGCAAGGAGTGCGAAGGATAGGTAAAAGTCTCAGGGTTGTGAACTTGAGTGAAGAGCTGAGAGACTGCTGCTACAGGTGTGCGCAGAGTCGAAGACTTCAACAGTTAGACGTGGTTGAAGGGTTGCCGCAAGGAGTGCGTGGAAATATCTTGATAAAAGCTCAGGAGGGTTAGGCCTTCAATATTCATCGAAGGATTGGAAAAAGAAGGGGTGATTGGAGTGTTCACGCAGGCACTGCAAGTTTGTACGAAGGTGACCAAGTCTTCATAGAGGAAATACTTGATTCCTTTCGCAGAGTTCACCTGGAAGGAATGGACGGTCAGTATTCTCTCAGGGAGAATTCACGAATCACCGTAAGCCATTTGATCTTGGAAAGGTGCAGGGATGATAAGGTGACGTATTCCCAAAGGGTTTCAAGATCAAGGAAGTGGAGCTGTTGATCAGGACCACGAGGGTCGTTGGATCCACACGCATATCGTGGATTGGGGTTTCGTGAGTCGAAGCTCCAAAATATTGCAACAGGAATAGCGATATCGCGATTCGCGATATCCTGACGAACCCAGAACCGTCAATTGTTTGGGACATGTGTCTAATAATCCAGAGGAGTCAGGGTTTGGTGTATCGAAGGTCTTGAGGACAGAGAAATCTTACTGCCTGGAATCACGATCTGCAATATCCCGACGGTGACGTAACAGGTGGGACCACAAGAGTTAGTGGAAGATAGGTGGCATAAGTCATTGGATTTTCACAGCGAGAAGGGAAAGACATTGACATCAGGATTTGCGATCCCACGAAGTCCGAAATACCGATAGAAGTGATGGGAAGTCGAAGGGACAGCTCACGCGTGTGTCGGAGTTTCGGTGCATCGGGCATCGGGAGTCGGAGAATCGAGTTGCTTGACATCGCGAGTGGCGAAACTGCGATAAGGAAAGTTCCAACAGAAGGAATTCAGCATTGACTGGTCATCGGGTCTCGGGGATTTGAGAGCCCAGTGATCGACCATTGGACTCGTGAAGTCGCGAGTTCCAATTCCCCGATAAGTAGAGAAAGGGGGATCATGAAAAGTGTTATGTGGGTGTGGATTTCCCGATAGGGAAATAAAAGAACATTTCAATTCTTCGGGCCAAAAGGAAGAGAAGATCCTGTGAGTGGACATGCCAGAGGGTGTGGCTGCGCCACAAGGGAACTTGTTTTGAAGTCTTGGAACTTATTCTCCTATACCTCCTATTGGAATTTCATGGTTAAGTCCTTAAAATACATGGTGTTGAGGTGTGAGTGTGTAACCATTCAATACCAAGCACAATTTCACAACCTCCCATGTCTATAGAAAACATATGAGATTCAAGTGGTACTGACCAATTTGTAGGTGCACATTTTAGCAATGCCCTCCACATTTCATGGAACTTCTATTGGTGATCATGATTTGAAAATTATTGAATGCAATGGTATTAAAATTTATTTCTTGGTAAATGTGGTGATGTATAAAATTATGGGTTCTTCAACAAACAACTAGGATGATCACTTTCGTACGCTTACTATAGTTGTTTAACTTGAGGTTTTGGTTAGCAACAAAGCTAATGAGGGAGTTAATCAAAATCAATGGTTCCACTTCTGGTGTATCAGAGGGAAGAGTGATATAACATACTTGGGGTATCTCTTCCACAAGTGAATCATCAACATCCTCTTCAAAAAAACCCTCATAAATCGCCATGAAAATATTATTTTCCTTACACTTCTAGCCTAGAAATCCAAGTGCTCAAAGGAGACAATAAAGTATTCCACTATGAAAGTTTGTTTGAACTTGGTCAAGTGACCTAAATGGTGGGTATTAGTTTGAATGTATTCATAGATCTCAACAACTAAGTATGTGCAAGCAACATACCCTTGGTGTGCATTTTTATGACACTCCCACCATTTCCATCATTTAGGATCCAAATAAAGTACACTGTAAGAAGTTTTTCCAACTCATCAATAATTCCATGAAAGGATAAATAATGTTCCAATGGAGTGAACCAATCCATGGGATTTAAGCCATAAAATTTATTCACATAAATTCTAGAAAGACGAGTGTCATTGTCAGGCTGCTAAATTGAAGCTTTTAAGTGTCCTGAATCACTAAATTGTCAAACCAGGGTTGGTAAACTTCGAGCTGATACACAGTATGTACAGGCAAGCGTCTAGTCTTTATTTGAATGCCATGCTAAGAATAAAACGCACACATATTCTGAGAACTTGAATTCTAATGACTAACTCAAAACTGAGCATTTCCTACTAAGTCATAAACAGAAGAAAAAAACAGTCTTGTGCTCAAATGTTGGTACTTCTATCTCTATTCAAAAGCGTAGTTCTACAAAGTCATTCTACCTCTATGTTCAACCATCTACCATCAGCGTTTTCATTTAAGTCATGACACACAGGGTATGGTCGAAACTGCATTCATTATGAGCATCCAAAACAAATCTAAGGCTATCTACAGGAAAATAGAGTATTATGTTACTAACTGGTACCAGGAGCTCCTTCGATTCTAACTATAACCTAACTATTCTAAGCACGCAAGGCGACTACTCTCTAACAAAGAAAAATGCATGCTACTCTGAGTTATGTTAGAAATGAAAATGAAAATCCAAACAATCATATGCATATGCTAACCCTACAGGCATCAGTACTGTGTTTAACATTCACCAACATGAAAAGATAACAGTTTGGAAATTAAGTCTGTTGAGGAACGAATACACACGATTCTGAAACTTTTGAATTGTTGTGTAAGAAAGCATTAACACACTGCAATGAAATGAGCTATGATAAACTAAAGCTAAATCTATGAACACTAAGTTACTTCAGATGTGAGCTATACAATATTGAAACAAACCAAAGCTACAACAGCACACACTAAATCTATTAGAAAATAAACGCAGCGACTTGCACCAGTTTGGCGGGCCCAAGCAAACAGCACAAACGCTGTGGGAAACGACCAGAGCCGACTAAATCATACGATGCAGATACAATGTAACTCCACGCTTCATTAACTCATCAAAACAGTATTCAGATCATATGACAGTCAAAAAACACGCAACAACAGTTTGTATTAAAGCATAGGTTCAGGGTATCACATAATCCGGCAATAATAATAGTAATAGCAGTAGTAGTAACAGTAACCCATTTTCAGGAGTGATCCCGGGTTTTAATAGAAGTCTTATTCATAACAGTCGAAAAATGGAAACGAACGGATCCCTGATCCGAGAATAATCGTGGAATCAATTAAAAACGTATTTCACAACTTCGTGACACGTAGTGTCACGAAGTGTGTAGGATGAAGAACAATCGATCCAGGTTGATCATTATACTCTCGAGCACTCTGTGGCGATGACTCCAGCTGGCCTGTGAACCTTCCTTCTCTTCATTCGAACCATAACGCACATCATCATGCATAGATCTCGAACGGCTCCACTGGTACCTCCACGGGTGCGAGTTGGTACCTGGTACCGACATCCTATTCCAAAAATAGCGGTGGTACCTTAGGTGACCCCTTTTGCATGGTAGAGAGATGTTACGTATGTCAAAATGAGGTCAAAAGGGTGGTACTGGCATATGAATGGAGGTCGATGGTATATAATATAGGCAAAGAG
>JZKD02S2191139.1:16925-34354 GCA_000966675.3 Picea glauca | reverse complement strand
CTAAGATTGGGTTTCAGAGTACCTGTGATAACTGATATGTCGGTTTCCACCTTTTTGTTTCCACAGCTGCTCTTACTATCAACCTGCTAACACACCAAACCAAGCTAAGTGCATTATAAAACTAATCAAAACAACTGTCTTCTTACCCTTTAAACAACTCCTCGGCAACGGCGCCAAAAATGTCAGGCTGCTAAATTGAAGCTTTCAAGTTTCCTGAATCACTAAATTGTCAAACCAGGGTTGGTAAACTTTGAGCTGATACACAGTATGTGCAGGCAAGCGTCTAGACTTTATTTGAATGCTATCCTAAGAATAAAACGCACACCTATTCTGAGAACTTGAATTCTAATAACTAACTCAAAACTGAGCATTTCCTACTAAGTCATAAACAGAAGAAAAAAACAGTCTTGTGCTCAAATGTTGGTACTGCTATCTCTATTCAAAAGCGTAGTTCTACAAAGTCATTCTACCTCTATGTTCAACCATCTACCATCAGCGTTTTCGTTTAAGTCATGACACACAGGGTATGGTCGAAACTGCATTCATTCTGAGCATCCAAAACAAATCTAATGCTATCTACAGGAAAACAGAGTATTATGTTACTAACTGGTACCAGGAGCTCCTTCGATTCTAACCGTAACCTAATTGTTCTAAGCACGCAAGGTGACTACTGTCTAACAAAGCAAAATGCATGCTACTCTGAGTTATGTTCGAAATGAAAATGAAAATCCAAACAATCATATGCATATGCTAACCCTATAGGCATCAGTACTGTGTTTAACATTCACCAACATGAAAAGATAACAGTCTGGAAATTAAGTCTGTTGAGGAACGAATACACATGATTCTGAAACTTTTGAACTGCCGTGTAAGCAAGCATTAACACACTGCAATGAACTGAGCTATGATAAACTAAAGCTAAATATGTGAACGCTAAGTTACCTCAGATGCGAGCTATACAATATTGAAACAAACCAAACCTACAATAGCACACACTAAATCTATTACAAAATAAACGCAACGACTTGCACCAGTTTGGCGGGCCCAACCAAATGGCACAAACGCTGTGGGAAACCACCAGAGCCGACTAAATCATACGATGTAGATACAATGTAACTCCATGCTTCATTAACTCATCAAAACAGTATTCAGATCATATGACAGTCAAAAAATACGCAACAACAGTTTGTATTAAAGCATAGGTTCATGGTATCACATAATCCGGAAATAACAATAGTAATAGCAATAGTAGTAATAGTAACCCATTCTCAGGAGTGATCCCGGGTTTTAATAGCAGTCTTATTCATAACAGTCGAAAAATGGAAATGAATGGATCCCTGATCCGAGAATAATCATGGAATCAATTAAAAACGTATTTCACAACTTCATGACACGTAGTGTCACGAAGTGTGTAGGATGAAGAACAATCGATCCAGGTTGATCATTATACTCTCGAGCACTCTGTGGTGACGACTGCAGCTGGCCTGTGAACCTTCCTGCTCTTCATTCGAACCATAACGCACATCATCATGCATAGATCTCGAACGGCTCCACTCGTACCTCCAGGGGTGCGAGTTGGTACCCGGTACCGGCATCCTGTTCCAAAAATAGCGGTGGTACCTTAGGTGACCCCTTTTCCATGGTAGAGAGATGTTACATATGTCAAAATGAGGTCAAAAGGGTGGTACTGGCATATGAATGGAGGTCGATGGTATATAATATAGGCAAAGAGCATGGTCAAAACTGGGGAGCAACAGTCATGATAAAGGTAACTGGAATGAAAGTCCTTGTGATGGGAGGAGTCCACACTTTCTAAGTCCCAAGGTTGGTCAAAGGAGGAAGCGCCCTAGTATTGGTCCAAAAAGTTGTTAGACAATGTATTGGAAGTAGTCAAATTGACCATTGTTGGACTCAGATTTATCGTGAACTTGTTGGATCAATGATACTTTAAACTTTGGAATTGATGGATGTAGTTTCAAAATTCATTTTGTGGATAGTGTCATTGTTTCTTTTGGTTTGGGCTTCTAGGTTAATTATTTCTTGGTTGTGAGTGGTGTCCATTTGGGAAGGGTATCATGGAGGGGGACTGGATCCATCGAAAAAAGGATGATAATCGATATATAACATAATTATGAGAGAAGAAAGAATAAACAAATGGTATAGATGGAAAATAACGGTGAATTGAAGGGAGGGTGGTTCCACCATAAAATCGAATTATAATGGTGCAAGGCACGTAATGTTTGAAATGATGGAAAACATTTATATTGTTTTGGTGCGAACTATACTCGACTGGAGCCGTCCCGATCAAAATGTGGGGAGTCAGCAAATTGTGTGGGCTGGCAGGTTTGCAGACTCTCAACGGATTTTGCAGCAACTGGATAGTAATAGCCCTACTCTACAATTGATACGAGAACATTTTCAACATGATCCTCACCTAAATAGGAATGCATATCCAATTTGTAATAATTGAACTAAACAACTACAAATATACAAATACAAATACAAATACAAATACAAATACAAATACAAGGAACTAAACAAAGTATATACAAATACTAAACAAATACAAATACAAGGAACTAAACAAAGTATATATATACAAATACAAGGAACTAAATATAGTAGACATGATATAAGGAACTAAACATAGTAGATGACAACTTGTCCAAGGATTACCTTTAGCTCTCAAAATGAGCATTTGACCATTTCGAATTTGATGATGGCATGGAAACAACCTCACTGGAGTTTATACTGTAAGATCAAAGGTGTATTCAACCAATCATTTTCCAAATAGCATAGATTAAAAAACTGATTAAAAAGCTTAATATGAGCAAGTCAGATTCAGTTTCTACTTATTTTATGAAAGTATTTGAGTTGAGAGATCAATTTAAGGCCATTGGTGATCCCATCGATGATGCATAATTTGTTACACTAGCTCTTAATGGATTTCCTTCTTCATGGGAGTCATTTTTTTAGAGCATTTTTTGGCAAGAGGAGTTTCCCAAGTTCGATTGGCTTTGGTATGATTTTGTCCAATAGGAGGCCAAAGTATTTTCAAAGAAAAATTTGCAGAAACCCCTGGATGAAGAAACTCAATCTCTTGCAACTCATGCAAGAAAAGGAAAAGGAAACATAAATTTTGGAAAGAGAAATATGCGTACAGGATCAACTCCAATTTAAGAATAAAAAAAGGACATTTCAAATATCAAATGCTACAATTATCATACATATGGTCACTATGCTTCTTAGTGAACTAAAAATAAAAGGAAGGGATGAAAAAATGCATCAAAAACTGATGTTGATGAGAATCAAACATAAAAATCTCAATGATGAAACCATTCCTCACGACATAAGATTCTTGGTAAGTTGTTATTACCTTCATATTTACATTTTCATCCAATTATAATTTAAATTTAGCTTGAAATTTTCATTTTTTTTTCCAATTCCACATGGTGCACCTGAACACTCAAGCTCACTTCAAAATGGTGTGTCATGTGTTAAATTCATACTAAGGAATAAAATTTGTGCATCTAATATAAATTTACGCATCGATGAAATTCAAGTAAGATAATCGTGATAAGCTTTAAAAATAATGCAAGGCATCATTTGGGATGCCCTGCAACTGAAGATTCCTCGGTTTCTCCCTACAGTGAAACATTCCATTTAATAAAGTGCATGAATAACTTTATGATTCATTAAATTGAACGTAGTAGTGAAAGTATTTTTATCAAATTCATCATTGTTGTTTATCGAACCACACCAAGATAAATATTAACCAGATTGGCATAGAAAAGAGTCTCATTGGATAACCCATGACCAATGTTCTATGGTTCACAACACACCACTGAAAAAAAATGACAGTGCTCCAATATCATAGTAACATAAGTGTGTCAAGAGAAACACATCACATTTATTAAGTTGCAATAAAACACTTTAAACTAGCGGTGCTCATAGTTCCAACAAATGCACCAGTCCCGTAAAGAGAACTACATTAGAATATATATTTCAAAAGATATCAATATGATGTGTCGTATTCGACACACCGCTAAAATACATGTCATTGTGACGATAAGAATGGAGCACCAATGCGTAAACTCTAATAGTACACATCATGATAGGTTTTGAAAAAAAAACATAGCAGTGCATCTTTTGTAAGACCCCATTTTGATGCATTGTTAAAGACACTACATCACTAAAAAGCATGTTGTGGCTTCAATAAAAATGGTGCACCACTGCTTTTAGTTTTCTATAGTGCACCACTAATTTTGTGTTCCATAAATTATATTCCATCAGTCTGTCTTTTTTAATGAAATGAATGGGTGCAGTTAAATGAACTACGCTAAACAATTATTGAACGATTTTGGCATGTTGAGGATTTTCATTAGAATCCTTGTTATCGATGTTCTATACAACCCAATGTACCAAAAAAAATAATTAACCAGTGTGTTCAATTAACATATTGGATAAATTACATTGTAATAAAAAAAGACCTAACATTGCCTTTAGGCACAACAAATGCATCGATGTTGTAAACAACACAACATCAGGATGATTGTTTCATGATTTAACGGTGTAGTGCATCTTATGGGATGCACCATTGAAATATGTGGTGGTGCAAAATAAAACAAGGAACATCAGTGCATGTTAATAACAATAGTTCATGGAAGTTTTTTGTTTTGGATATAGAGCACTGTTTTCGGTGTGTAGCTTCTGTTTTAGGTGCATTGGATACTTTTATAGATATTTTTGCAAAAAAGGGTTAATTTAATATTTTTGAAAAAACAAGTTATTTATATATTTTTCATCTTTGTAATTTCAATTTATTTTATCTATACACATGTTCCTAACAATATTTTCACGTGAATCAAATATGGTGAGTATGAGAGGAGGACTATCAACAACAACAAGTTGAAACACATGCATTTGTAAATGGGTGGGACACCAGGGATAGGCATAGGGAGATTTTCCCTCACCCTATTTCACAACATATACATTCCCTTTTGATGAATGTTGGAATCAAAATATTTTATTAGGAGGGTACATCCCTTAGGGAGAACTATATGTTGATAAAAAAAAATTATTTATTGTTGGGATCATGGTCGACAGTCATTCAAGGTTGATCTCGATCTTTTGTATCATCTCATGGAGGAGGATGTTTGTTTCATCACTAGGATATCTACGATGTGGGGTATTTTTCTCGAGTTATCTGATATACTCCATGGTGTTGCGATAGATACCCACCTGGTATGTGTGAAAAGAGATGTCGATTTGGATATTCATTCCTCTCCATAATTCTAGGTTTGTGGTGGTCAGTTGCAGATACGTTCATTTTACACACATGTTAGTTTCCTATGAATTAATATATCAACATTGTCACACGTTATATCTTATAGGAACCACATTAAATCCTCTTTGTTGCATTATAAACAAATTTTATTATAGAGGCCCTGATTGATTAGGTGGTCGAGGATTTTTTTGATATTTATTTTCAGAATGGATCATTGTCATGCCATTTTAAATGGGATGATATTCTTCCTATTTGTGTCAGAATTAATTACATTATTTTTTTAGAGGCTTTATTCCAATCGATGAGTAGTACCTTGATTTCTTGTTATTCCTATGTGCATGTGGGAAAAGTTGTTTCCTAAGAAGTTCTAGCTCGAGTTTCCCTTTAATCCATTCGGTAGGAATGTATGATATTTTTTGGATAAAGAGGAAAATCATGTCCTAGATATTATATAGTGCCTATACTCTAGGATGGATTGAAGAGGATGTCGAAACATATGATTTACAATAGTCAAGCCAACATATGATAAAGATAGAATTATCCTGATGTTTTGATAAATCTAGTTTCATATTTCTATGTCTTATTTAATGCACATGTAATTCATTGTAACATTTTATTTCAATTATATTATTATTTTTATCTATTCTTTTGTAGATAATGGAATATGTGCTTGGGATGAGTGTTTCCCAAAGGATGAGGAGATGGAAAATGTATAGGATTATGTTGTATTTCATATACCCCACCTGCCACATAAGCAAGATATGTGAGTCTTGATAGAGGTGGTGAATACCCTATGTCGTATCAAAATTAGTTGTAGAGTGGTAACTGCATCGGTTAGAGACATATTATAGGTACCAAACCTCTCTATGATATAGAGGAGTATGACTCATGATATTAAATTGTTGATCTGTGTCATATTTTCAGTATTGTCAACTCCATCAAGGTGTTGAGTGGTATTTCTCATGACCCTAATCCATATGGATCGTACTAGACCCATTCACATCCTCTAGTCCACCACATTGTCCTCCTCCTTGTCCTCCTACTTCCCCCCAACATGTGTCTGAATGTGCATCCACGTTCAATCATCCTCCTCTTCCCCCTCCACATGTGTCTTCTCCATCCACATTGATTCCTCCTCCTCGTCATTGTCATCATCCTCCTCCTCCTCCACATATGTCACAATATTTTGAATCTTTGGAAACTATGTTCACAGAAGGTAATCTAGCATAGGTTGGCAATATTTATAGAGGGACAATTGATGGCGTACATATGTCAACATTTCTTTATGGCATTATTATTGATAGATTCTCCACATCTATCAGTAGATCAACTGATGCATATGGCCTTGGTGGTGGACCTATCTAGTAGTGGTATTGATTGAAATGTATATTTATTGTTTTATATTTGACTTGAGATGTATACATGACATGTTTATTGTATATTTTAATGATACATATGTTTGACATCTATATTTATATGTATTGCGCTAATGTATATTATGTTTTTCATATAATGTTCTAGTTGTGGTTGTTTGATTTATAAAATGTATTATGAGTATGCTAATGATTAACATTGTTAATGATTTTTCCTTTTTTCCATCCAACAGCTCATCCGGTAATCCATCCGACATTGCATCTAGTACTCTATCTGACACTATGTCCGACACTCCATCGTGCACTAAAACCGTGGGCGAGTTGGCGGTTGTTATATCGGTGGCATGTGATGAGAAAATCATCGACATGGTTTTTGTGCATGCTCATGGCCTCCATCTACTGAGATTCTTACATATTGGATTGGGTTGTTATGCTAAACGTTGAGTATCTCGCTTGGTTTCTAGAATCCACTGATGGTTAAAACACATTTAATGTAATTTACTATTTTTAGAGGAGTTTGACCCTTCCATTGGTTGACCTCTCGACTTGTAACATCTATAAATACCACAGTAGTGGTCAAACAAGTGGTTTATGTTCAGGATTGTGAAGTTAGCATTTCTTTCACTGTGTAATTTGAGACATTTTCATAAATTCGTGTAAGACTGTGTTTTTAAATTTAAATGCCAAATTTGTGTTGCTTGAGGTAGCGATTCACTATTGAGGAGTAGCCATGACCTGCCCACCAGTGGTCTTGGTGAATATTTAGCTATTTAGCTTGTGCCATTGCCAATTCTTTTACTTTCTTGTACATGTTTTTTAATCATTTTTACTTACTGTGTGACTGTTGTTCATAGCTTAATTGTTTCAGTTTCCTTTTTGCAGGTTGCTTATGAAGAACAATTAATATGCCATATCTTTTTAATTAAATAGGAAATATCTTGCAACTTAGCCACTCACCTCGTTGTATGATTAAATGATAGTTAGAATTTCTGTATGTTGAAATAGAATAATCAAAAGTTAAAACAAAGCTAAAACAAGGTATTGAGATAATGGTTTGTTTGGAAAGGTTTCAATGGATGATTAGTTGTTAGTTTTTAATTTAGTTCTCAATTTTCTTATCTAGTTTGCTTATTAATTCTCTTTTGATATGTTGAAATAGAAATAGGATTTTGAGTTATGTTGTTATGAGTATTTCAATTTGTCATTTGAATTGTTAATAGTAGTGCTAATTTAGTTTATTTCATGAAATTTCCATTCTAGATCTAGATTGCAATTTTAATTTGAAGTTTTCTTTTGAGTTTAGTTTTTAGTTATAAATCTCTAGTAGTCTGAATTTGATTACATTAGCATAGGAGTACATTTGAATTCAGTAGAATAGTGTTTCCTTTATTGATTGATGATTAATGCATGAATTGAAGAATCACATGGATTTTCAGGGTAGTTGATGTTTCTTCTATAATGGCCAAGTTCTCGCTAGATTGTTTGATTCATATCTTTCACTTTTCTATAGAAGTTAATATTGAGTTTGTCCCTCTTGAGTTATCATTAATTATTAAATTCCATTGAGATATCATAAGACACCGGAGACATAATCATCAATATTATATTTGAAGTTTTCTTGTTATGTAGATTAAAGAGTAGTTGTTCATTAACTTTGAATATTATCGTGATGCTTTTAATTTAATAGATTAAGATTTCCATTGGTAAATTAGAAGTAACTGTGAAGTTTATCTTAAGAATAGAGTTCATTTGGTTAATAGTTTGATTAGTTTACTCTTAAGTAGTTTTTATTTGAGTTAACTTGCTACATAAGTTTTAATAGGGTAGTTGCTTGCTTTTTTTTTTCTTACTTGTTGTTGCTGTTTGATTTTGAATAAGATTAATTATATTAGTTTTTTTTTTTGCTATTGTTCATTAAATAAATTAAATTCAAATCTGGAGTTAACTCCTATTTATTCATACCCATAAACACTTATTTCACGGGAAAACTAAAGGAGAAAGGTTGGTTCATCCTCTAAAGGTGATCCTACATCTGAATAGAAAACAGATAGTTTTATTTTGCTCATTGTAATGATTAAGTTACTTTTCTTAAAGTAGGGTTTTTAATTTGCTTTCTTAGGACAATCCATCGATGCATTGTTCAAAAGTTACTTAGGGAAAATAGTTTAAGTTCCTTGATAGGGTTTGATAATTGATAGTCTTTTCTTAAGTAGATTATCCCTTAGATAGCCCATTTTCTTAGTTAAACTATACTACCTCTATCCTTTCTTCCTTGACACATACAATGCTACAACTCTAAGTCTATGTATCTCGGGTTGACAATTTAATTGAGGTTTTTTAGTGCATATAGAACACCCATCAATTCCATCTTTCTCTCCACCCTCCTATATACCTCTCTTTCCCTCTCTTCCTCACTCACTATCTCTCTCTCTATCTCTATGACTTTCCGATGTTTCCCTCGCCCCCTCTATCCCCTCCTTTGTCTCAATCACAACACCTCCTTCTCCAAAGAACCCTAATGGTGCCAATATTCCCCCTAAGAGGTAAATGATACACTTGGGAGGTCATGTGTGTGGGTTCAAGATTTCATATGGGTTCGGGGTGTTGTTCATTGCCTTGGCCTATGGTTGGGGAAGTTGGTGTCACTAAATTGTTTTGAGAAGTAGGCATGTGACCTACGGTGTTTGAAACGATGCTAACATGTTGTTCCTTATGCTAATGGGTGCAGATGTGGGACCATCTAGACCCCCCTTATCTGAGGTTCAAGAGTAGGATCCTTTGGAGAAAATTTGTTGGATGATCCTTCAATGGTTTAAAAATTACAAGTAAGTAATAAGGGAGCCATTATCACTACCTAGGTGCTCTAGCTACCTAACGCAAGTGGGGCTTATTGTACTCAAAGGTCTCTCATTGACTCATAATTTAAAGTATATGTCCATATGAATGAACTTGGACATTTCCTTTGAGCCAATTATTCATAGTATATATGCATATGAATGAACTTTGAAATTGTCTTTGAGTCGAAGCCATATGAAAAATGATTGGAGGATCTAGGAACACAAACACATTCATGTGTACTTGAGCATATGCGCAATCAACATAGGAACAAGTGTGCATTTCTAAAAAATCCTACTTGGTAGGTGTGTTTGACAATTTCGTGGCCACCAAGGATCTAGGATTATGAATGCATGCAAGTTTCTAAGAAAATGCACATGTTTTTGTGTCTGACTTTGCACCCTAGTGCCACTTTTTCGAACATCATCTTCATGTGAACGCCCTATAGTCCTATGTTTTTGAAGAAAAAATGTTTCTCCACTTTATTCTAGATTTTAGGGATAGTGATGTTTCTATGTTTATACATTGTTTACAAATGAAAAGAGAACATCAAAACAATCATTCATCACCAACGAGAAAAACTTAGTTATTGTTGCGTAATGTTTTGTTATCATTGTTTTATTATTTTGAATTCTTTATTTATGTTGAATTGTTGTGTAATGTAGATTCTTCTCCATTCTCTAAAGATTTCAAATCAATTATAACAAAATCCATGTAACTTTGTTGATGCAACCCAATGTTCCATAAATCCAGAATTAAGATTGGTTTATACAATAAAAAAAACTTAATAATACAAATAACATATCTAAATTTGTTCCATAAATCCACAATTAAGATTGGTTTATACAATAAAAAAACTTAATAATACAAATAACGTATCTAAATTATGAAGCAAGCTATGGATAAGTTAAGGAAAGGGCTTAAAGAGTTCACCCGGATACTATGGATGTTGCGAATGTAGCTCATTTCTACAATAATAAATATGTTGTATCAAGAACTATTCAAATAACTCATCTCATCTTTTTGTAAAGAAGGTACTGTCTTGTCTACTTAAAGTTCTATTTTCTTTAATCATTTTATGGGCTTGTATTCAATTGAGCCAAAACCCAAGAGAAAAGTTCCATGGCCAAAACTCCGGCCATGAGATGGAACTTTTCTACCAAATTTGGAAGCAACTTATACGAAATAAAAGTAATGATGTGTATGCCCGTTATCCCACAAACAACCAATAAATGCTAGAAGTACAGAAATCATAACTAAAAATGCAATCTAATTTAACAAAGCTGATCAGACTTCGTCGGCCTATGAAAAGTACAGTGCCGACCAGAACTATCAATAAAGGATCTTATATATTTAACTACGCATCTTATAACAATTAAGCACACATGTTATAGCGATTGATGTGTCTCTCTGTACCTGATTTTAAAGGCGAGGAAATGGAGGATTCACGAATTGATATTAGCAAGCGAGCGGTAGAAATATTTGAAAAGATTGTTAGATTTCTACACAGCCAGAGACTGAAAGGTGTTTTAAGTGCAAGTGGAACTAATGATAGTAATAGCCCTTCTCGACAATTGATACGTGAACATTTCCAACATGATCCTCACCTAAATACGCAATATATCGCCCGTCATAGTGATCGTCCCATGGCTGCCGCTATCGCAGCAGTTCAATCTTCACCAACTGTTCTTATTTCGAAGGAGTTAGCATGCACAAGTGAAGGCGGGGATGAGAACGAGGGCGATGGATTGATATGTGCAGGCGGGGATGAGACTGAGGGAGATGGATTGATATSTGCCGTTTGTYATGATACGYTTTCCACCGGGGAGTGTGCAAAGAAATTGCASTGTAATCATCTTTATCATGAAAAATGCATCKCACAGTGGTTTTATTGCCAACTTATGTAGGAATGCATATCCAATTTGTAATAATTGACATTGAATGCATATCCGTTATGTAGGAATGCATATCCAATTTGTAATAATTGACATTGAATGAAAGAAAGCTTATGTGACGAATGTGATTGCCATTTGAGTTTGTTACATTGAATGGGTTGACGGTTATATGATTGGATGTACAGGGATCTTGTATTCTAATTTAGGTTTGATATTATGTAAGTATTATTTATTTATTTATTCATATATTTAATCACAATTATTTTAATTTAGGTTTGATTATACGTAAGTATTTTTTATTTATTTATTTATCCATTAATTTAAAATTATAATATGAAAAAAATGATAAATTAAAATGACAATATGTATTTAATGTTTAGAATCATTAAAAAACTGTTTTCTTTTATAAATATCATAAACATAATTATAATCAAATTTAATTAAAAATTATGATCAAAGTGGGTATTAAACAAAACTTAAAACTTCATTTAAAGAAAATGTTAATAAAGATTGTAATAGTTTTCATAAAGTTTTTATTTAAAAAATAAAATATTTAAACAAACAATCAATTATTATTAATAAAAAACATAAAAGATAAAGAAACATAAATCTAACAAAACTCTCTTTCAAATGGATTTAGTTTATTTGTTTCTATGATCTTTAAATATATCATTAAAATTGATTTATGTGAATAATTCAATGAATACTAAGTAACACCCCTTCTCTAAATGATGAAACTAGTAAAGATAGGTCAAAGAATTTTATTGAAGGATTGATTACTATATTTTGGATTTCCTGACCTAGAGAGTATTAGGTACATTTTATTATAAAAAATAATGCAAAATAATTTAAGCAACTTTATATTTTTTTTTTAGGATTATGAAAATATTAAAATGGTAATTTATTATTAAATAATTTTAATAAAAATTATAAAAATAATTTGTCACATTATAAAAATGATAAAGATAATAATAAAGAAAAAATGAAATAATAATACTAATTTCAAAATATACAAATACAAAGAACTAAACAGAGTACACATATATACAAACACAAATCCAAGGAACTAAACATAGTATACAAATATAGAAATACAAGGAACTCAACAGAGCATATGACAATTTGTCCAAGGATTACCTTCAGCTCCCAAAATGAGTATTTGACCATTTCGAATTTATGATGGCATGGAAACAACCTCAATGGAGTGTATATTGTAAGATCAAAGGTGTATTCAACCAATCATTTTCCAAATAGCACAAATTAAAAAAATGATTAAAAACTTAATATGACCAAGTCAGATTTAGTTTTGACTTATTTTATGAAAGTATTTGAGTTGAGAGATCAATTTAAGGCCATTGCGGACACCATCAATGATGCATAATTTGTCACACTAAATCTTAATGGATTTCCTTCTTTGATCTAAAAAATATGAAGAAGACTTGAAATACTTGAAATTATTGCAATGTAAATGTTATGTGTTTAAAGAAAATGGATCAGTTTGCAACACATAGATTAAAGGATTACTCATGCAAAATACGCATAGAAAACAACATAATCAGTGAGCATAAGCACATAAACACAACAATTTGATAAATGAGTTCACCCCGATCTTGGGCTACATCTCTTGGTCCAGCTTCCAATGGATCATTATTATTAATTTCTCAAAGTGCTCAAAAACATGTCTTACCATGCTCAAACTGACAAACCAACTGGTCCATTGGCTTTAGAGCGTCCAAAAACCCCTGTCTGGGCTCTTTTGGCACCTCAATCGGTCGAAAAATGAAGAAGTTAGGCCTCCTCGAAGTCTTCCCCTTCAAGCATGTTGTCTCTGCATCTACAAATTGCACCCTTCTTGTTTGAACCTGGCTCACACGCAAATTTAAGCTTGAAAACCCAACACCAAGCGCAACCGTGCCAACGGTGCAAACCGTAGGACGGTTAAGGGTGTGCTAGCCCCTAACCACCTAGCACCTGGGCGTATGGGTCATGTGACCGCGCACATTTGGAAAAAAGTGGTTAAGTCATTATAAAACCATGTAACTCCCCCCGCGCTCCATACATGGTCACATGGGTTAACAATATAACCGTGGCTCAACATACAACATAAACCATGCACCAACTCGCGTGCATACATATATATGCAATGGTCATATGACAATGCAAACGACCACGAGCAAGGTTTCAAAATCCGCGCTAACATAACTGTCGGGCTACATTATATGTATTATGGTCATATGTGAATCAAATGACCATGGGTTGGGGTTAAGCCCCCGCCCGACCCCCCGCCAACGGTCATATACATTGAACTTAAATACAATTTAATACATATATATTACAACGCACAATGTATAACCCAATGGTCGGTCGGAGTTTGTTAAAGCTATGCAGTGTGGGAGGTCTGGGGGTCGAACCCCATGGACTCCAAAACATTTTACATACAACCAATCAACCAATTTTGGGCTGCCACGTGGCAGCCCATGATTGGGCCACGTGGCACCCAATCATTGACCAACAAAACTGGCACGTGTCGACATCTGATTTGACCATGCCAACCAACCAGATTCTGCCACATCACTTCTATATGGTTGTACGGTCCTGCGACGTCAAACTATACGGACTGTACAGTCAACATCATTTTTTTACCTGTTTGACTTGACGAACAGATCACTATATCTCTCACTCCTGCATTTGTTTGAGATGAAACGAGTTGCGTTGTGTTCGCAACAATGAGACCTACGCTCTCATCCGGTTTGAAGCAATTCCGGGCACTTTGAATTTTTGAGCAAAATTTGATCCCGTGATCATTCTTCATGGGAGTCATTTTTTTAGAGCATTGATTGGCAAGAGGAGTTTCCCAAGTTCGATTGGCTTTGGTATTATTTTTTCCAATAGGGGGATAGAGTATTTTCAAAGAAAAATTTGGAAAAACCCCACGATGAAGCAACTCAATCTCTTGCAACTCATGCAAGAAAAGGAAAAGGAAACATAAATTTTGAAAAGAAAAATATAGGTAGAGGATCAACTCCAATTTAAGAGCAAAAGAAGAAGGATATTTTAAATATCAAGTGCTACAATTATCATACATATGGTCACTATGCTTCTTAGTGAACTAAAAATAAAAGGAAGGGATGAAAAAATGCATCAACAACTGATGTTGATGAGAATCAAACATAAAATTCTCAATGATGAAACCATTCCTCAGGACATAAGATTCTAGGTAAGTTGTTATTACCTTCATATTTACATTTTCATCCAATTAAAATTAAAATTTAGATTGAAATTTTCATTTTTCTTTCCAATTCCACATGGTGCACCTGAACACTCAAGCTCACTTCAAAACAATGTGTCGTGTTAAATTCACAGTAAAGACTGCATTTTCTGGATCTAATATAAATTTACTCATGAGTGAAATTCAAGTAAGATCACTACGATAAACTTTAAAATTAATGCAAGGCATCATTTGGGATTCCCTGCAACTCAAGCTTCCTTGGTTTCTCCCTACACTGAAACATTCCATTTAATTAAGTGCATGAACAACTTTATGATTCATTAAATTGAATGTAGTACTGCAATTATTTTTAACAAATTCATCGTTGTTGTTTACCAAACCACACCAGGATAAATATTAAATAGATTTGCATAGCAAGGAGTCTCATTGGATAACCCATGACCAATGTTCTATGGTTCACAACACACCACTGAAAAAAATGACAGTGCTCCAATATCATAGTAACATAAGTGTGTTAATAGCAACACATCACATTTATTAAGTTGCGATAAAACACTTTAACCTAGCGATGCTCATAGTTCCAACAAATGCACGAGTCTCATAAAGAGAACTACATTAGCATAAATGTTTCAAAATATATCAATCTGATGTGTCATATTCGACACACCGCTAAAACACATGTCATTGTGACAATAAGAATGGAGCACCGATGCGTAAATTATAATCGTACACATCATGATAGGTTTTGAAAAAAAAAACATAGCAATGCATCTTTTGTAAGACCCCATATTTGATGCATTGTTAAAGACACTACATCACTAAAAACCATGTTGGTGCTTCAGTAAAACTGTTGCAACACTCCTTTTAGTTTAATATAGTGCACTAGTAATTTTGTGTGTCATAAATTATATTCCATCGTTCTGTCTTTTTTAATGAAATGAATGGGTGTAGTTAAATGAACTATGCTAAAAAATTATTGAACGAATTCGACATGTTGAGGATTTTCATTAGAATCGTTGTTATTGGTGCTCTATACAACCCAATGTACCAAAAACAATAATTCCAATGTTACAATAATATGATATCACTAATGCGTTCAATTAACATATTGGAGAAATGACATTGTAATAAAAAAAGATGTAACATTGCCTTTAGGTACAACAAATGCACTGATGTTGTAAAGATCACAACATCAGGATGATTGTTTCATGATTTAATGGTGTAGTGCATCTTATGGAATGCACCACTGAAATACTTGGTGGTGCAAAATAAAACAAGGAACATTAATGCATGTTAATAACAACAGTGCATGGAATTTTTTTGTTTCGGATATAGAGCACCGTTTTTGGTGTGTAGCTTTAGTTTTAGGTGCATTGCATACTTTTACAGATATTTTTGGAAAAAAAGGTTAATTTAATATTTTTGAAAAAACAAGTTATTTATATATGTTTCATCTTTGTAATTTCAATTTATTTTATCTATACACATGTTCCCAAAAATATTTGTATGTGTATCAAATATGGTGAGGATGAGAGGAGGACTATCAACAACAACAAGTTGAAGCACACACATTTGTAAATGGGTGGGAGACCAGAGATAGGGAGAGGGTGATTTTCCCTCACCCTATTTCACAACATATACATTCCCTTTTGATGAATGTTGCGATCCAAAATTTTTATTAGGAGGGTACATCCCTTAGGGAGAACTATATGTTGATAAAAACAATTTATTTGTTGTTGGGATCATGGTCGACAATCATTCAGGGTCGATCACTATCTTTTGTATCATCTCATGGAGGAGGATGTTTGTTTCATCACTAGGATATATACGAGGTGGGGGATTTTTATCGAGTTATCTGATATACTCCATGGTGTTTCGATAGATACCCACGTGGTATGTGTGAAAAGAGATGTCCATCTGGACATTCATTCCTCTCCATAATTCTAGGTTTGTGGTGGTCAGTTGCAGATACGTTCATTTTACAGACATGTTAGTTTCCTATGAATTAATATATCGAAATTGTCACACATTATATCTAATAGGAACCACATTAAATCCTCTTTATTTCATTATAAATAATGTTTAGTGTAGAGGCCCTGATTGATTAGGTGGTCGAGGAATTTTTTGAGATTTGTTTTCAGAATGGATCATTGTCACAACATTTTAAATGGGACGATATTCTTCCTATTTGTGTCAGAATTAATTACATTATTTTTTTAGAGGCTTCATTCCAATCAACGAGTAGTAACTTTATTTCTTGTTATGCTTATGTGCATGTGGGAGAAGTTGTTTCCTAAGAAGCGCTAGCTCGAGTTTCCCTTTAATCCATTCGGTAGGGATGTATGAGATGTTTTGGATAAAGACGAAAATCGTGTCCTAGATATTATATAGTGCCTATATGCTAGGATGGATTTAAGAGGATGTCAAAACATATGATTTACAATAGTGAAGCCAACATATGATAAAGATAAAAGTATCCTTATGTTTTGACAAATCTAGTTTCATATTTTTATGTCTTATTTAATGCACATGTAATTCATTGTAACATTTTATTTCAATTATATTATTATTTTTATCTATTCTTTTGTATATAATGGAATATGTGCTATGGATGAGTGTTTCCCATAGTATGAGGAGATTTAAAATGCATAGGATTATGTTGTATTGCATATACCCCACATGCCACACAAGCTAGATATGTGAGTCTTGATAGAGGTGGTGAATCCCCTATGTCATATCATCATTAGTTGCATAGTGGTAATTGCATTGGTTAGAGACATATTATAGGTACCAAATCTCTCTATGATATA
>JZKD02S2191139.1:0-16040 GCA_000966675.3 Picea glauca | reverse complement strand
TGGGTCAATGGACCCCCCTTCACCCAATAATTTGACTGGTAAAGTCTATGAAGGTATACAAACCCTACCCCCCTCTAGATTTGAACATGTAACCTCTTAAGAGGAAACACATGTTCTTAACCATTAGGCCTACTCACGTTGTAAATAAAAATACTTAAATATGATAATATAAATACTTGTGATTTGAATAATTATGTATTTTTCATATATTATAACAATAACAATATAATATAATTATTCACTAATAATAATAATAATAATGTAATAATATTATCACTTTTTTAAATTTTATTATTCAAAAATTACAAGAAAAAGTCATAATATAATGTTTACTAAAATCAAAATTAGTATGTTTAATTCAATTTATTTTTTCCAATTATTTTATTAATTTATATTATCCAATGATGATCAATTTTAATTCGGACAATAGTTGGCATTTCCTTTTCATAGTTTGACTGGGCCAAATGTCTCTCCATTTTTTCTTCTAGTGAAATCCAAAGGTGAGTTATATTGCATGGGGACACAAGTCGTGGTGAAGTTGGGTAGTGCTAGGACAAGAGTCGTTCACATAGCCTCTTTCAAGGAGTGCAAAGATTGATCAACTACGAGAGACCAAGTGAAAGCATTCTTGTTAAGTAGAGAAGTGAGATTTTTACATTTTTTCCATAACTTTGAACAAAATTCTCATATAGCCTATTAAACCCAAAAAACCATGAAAGATTTTAAGAGTTTTATGGAAAGGCCAATCCTTCATAGATTCAATTTTCTTAGGATCCACCCATCATACACCATTCTTGCCAACAATATGACCTAGGTACTCAACTTCAAGGGCTATAAAATAACATTTAGATTATTTGAGAAAACAATTGTGCTGGGATAGTAGATCTAGAACTTGATCCACATGGAGAAGATGGGATTTCGATGTTTTATTATATATGAGAATATTATAAAATAAAATTAGGAAAAAATGAGAGGGAAAATGATGGATGACATGATTTATGAGACTTTGAAAAGTGGATGGTGCATTACATAGGCCAAAGGGCATGACCAAGAACTAATAGTTACCCTCATTAGTGCTAAATGTAGTCTTGGGAATGACTTCCTCTTTCATACATATCCATTGGTCTATATATTGGATATCAAGTCTAGTAAAGTAGTGAGCACCCCTCAATTCGTCCAAGATGATACCAATGAAAATGATGCGAAATTTATATTTGATGGTGTGTTTGTTGAGGGAACGAAAACTAGGATACATGTGCCAAGTTCCTTCTTTATTGACTACAATGAAGATAGGAGAATAAAAGTGATTGGTAATAGGACAAATAACACCCTCTTCGAGAAATTATTGAACGATTTTCTCAATTTCATTATTTATGGAAAATAGTTGATGATAAGGGAGAAAATCGTAGCAAGAATACCTGACACTAGAGAAATGAAATGATCATGAATGTCGTGGGAAGGGGTGAGTCCATCGAAAGCGTCATAAATAGCTTGGTTTTGGGATAGTATAGATTGCAGGTCATGATGCATAGAGGGTATCTCAATGGATTCAATTGAATACATTTGGGAAATAATTCTATATTGAACTTTTTTTTAGTATCTTTTACATTCGGTTGAATTGGTGATCTCAAGGGAACTTGTTGTGAAGTCTTGGAACTTATTCTCCTATACCTCCTATTGGAATTTCATGGTTAAGTCCTTAAAATACATGGTGTTGGTGTGTGAGTGTGTAACCATTCAACACCGAGCACAATTTCACAACCTCCCATGTCTATAAAAAACATATGAGACTCAAGTGGTATTCACCAATTTGTAGGTGCACATTTTAGCAATGCCCCCCACATTTCATGGAACTTCCATTGGTGATCATGATTTGAAAATTATTGAATGCAATGGTATTAAAATTTATTTCTTGGTAAATGCGGTGATGTATAAAATTATGGGTGCTTGAACAAACAACTAGGATGATCACTTTCTTATGCTTACTGTAGTCGTTTAACTTGAGGGTTTGGTGAGAAACAAAGCTAATGATGGAGTTAATCAAAATAAATGGTTCCACTTCTGGTGGATCAGAGGGAAGAGTGATATAACATATTTGGGGTATCTCTTCCATAGGGGAAACGTCAACATCCTCTTCAAAAAAACACTCATAAATCGCCATAAAAATATTATTTTCCTTACACTTCTAGCCTAGAAATCCATGTGCTCAAAGGAGACTGTAAAGTATTCCACTATGAAAGTTTGTTTGAGCTTGGTCAAGTGACCTAAATGGTGGGTATTAGTTTGAATGTATTCATAAATCTCAACAAAAAACTATGTACAAGCAACGTACCCTTAGTGTGCATTTTTATGCCATTTCCACCATTTAGGATCCAAATAGAGTACACTGTAACAAGTTTTTCCAACTCATCAATAATTCCATGCAAGGATGAATAATGTTCCAATGGAGTGAACCAATCCATGGGATTTAAGACATAAAATTTATTCACATAAACTCTAGAAAGACGAGTGTCATGATAAAGGAAGCTGGAATGAAAGGCCATGTGATGGGAGGACTCCACACCTTGTAAGTCAGAAGGTTGGTCATAGGAGGGAGCGCCCTAGTATTTTTCCAAAAAATTGTTGACAGTGTATTGGAAGTAGTCAAATTGACCATTGTTGGACTCAGATTTATCGTGAACTTGTTGGATCAGTGATACTTTAAACTTTGGAATTGATGGACGTAGTTTCAAAATTCATTTTGTGGATAGTGTCAATGCTCTTTTTGGTTTGGGCTTCTAGGTTAATTATTTATTGGTTGTGAATGGTATCCATTTGGGAAGGGTGTCATGGAGGGGGAGTGGATCCATTACAAAAAAGAATGATAATTGATACATAACATAATGATGAGGGAAGAAAGAATAAACCAATGGTATAGATGGAAAATAAAGGTGAATTGAAGGGTGGGTGGTTCCACCATAAAATTGAATTATAAAAGTGAAAGGCACGTCACGTTTGAATGATGGAAAACGTTAATATTGTTTTGGTGCGAACTATACTCGACTGGAGCCATCCCGACGGAAATTTGGGGAGTCAGCAAATTGTGTGGGCTGGCAGGTTTGCAGACTCTCAACGGATTTTACAGCAACTGAATAGTTTTAGCCCTTCTCTACAATTGATACGTGAACATTTTCAACATGATCCTCACCTAAATAGGAATGCATATCCAATTTGTAATAATTGACATTGAATGAAAGATAGCTTATGTGACGAATGTGATTGTCATTTGAGTTTGTTAGATTGAATGGGTTGACATTTATAGGATTGGATGTACAGGGATCTTATATTCTAATTTAGGTTTTATGTAAGTATTTTTTATTTTTTTATTTATATATTTAATTACAATTATTTTAATTTAGGTTTAATTTTATGTAAGTATTTTTTATCTATTTATATACATTAATTTAAAATTTAATTAGAAATTAGAAATTATGATGAAAATAGGTATTAAACAAAACTTAAAACTTAATTGAAAGAAAATGTTGATAAACATTGTAGTAGTTCTTAGAAAATTTTTATTTAAAAAATAAATTATTTAAACAAATCAATCAATTAATATTAATAAAAAATATAAAAGATAAAGAAACATAAATCTAACATAACTCTCTTTAAAATGGATATAGTTTATTTATTTATATAATTTTTAAATATATCATTAAAATTGATTTATGTTAATCAATAATTCAATGAATACACAGTAACACCCCTTATCCAAATGATGAAACTAGTAATAGTAAGGATAGGTCAAAGAATTGTATTGAAGGATTGATTACTATATTTTGGACTTCTTGATTTAGAGAGTATTAGATACACTTTATTATAAAAAATAATGCAAAATAATTTAAGCAATCTTATACCTTATATTCTTTGTAAGATTATGAAAATATTAAAATGGTAAGTTATTATTAAATAATTTTAATAAAAGTTATAAAATTAATTTGTCACATTACAAAAATGATAAAAATAATAATAAAGAAAAATTGAAATAATAATATTAATTTCAAAATATACAAATACAAAAACAAGGAACTAAACAATGTACACATATATACAAATACAAATACAAAGAATTAAATATAGTAGACATTATACAAGGAACTAAACATAGTAGATGACAACTTGTCCAAGGATTACCTTTAGCTCCCAAAATGAGCATTTGACCATTTCGAATTTGATGATGACATGGAAACAACCTGATTGGAGTTTATACTGTAAGATCAAAGGTGTATTCAACCAATCATTTTCCAAATAGCATAGATTAAAAAACTGATTAAAAAACTTAATATGAACAAGTCAGATTCAGTTTCTACTTATTTTATGAAAGTATTTGAGTTGAGAGATCAATTTAAGGCCATTGGGGATGACATTGATGATGCATAATTTGTTACACTAGCTCTTAATGGATTTCCTTCTTCATGGGAGTCATTTTTTTAGAGCATTTTTTGGCAAGAGGAGTTTCCCAAGTTCGATTGGCTTTGGTATGATTTTCTCCAATAGGAGGCCAGAGTATTTTCAAAGAAAAATTTGCAGAAAACCCAGGATGAAGCAACTCAATCTCTTGCAACTCATGCAAGAAAAGTTAAAAGAAACATAAATTTTGGAAAGGGAAATATAGGCAGAGGATCAGCTCCAATTTAAGAACAAAAAAGGAAGGATATTTCAAATATCAAATGCTACAATTATCATACATATGGTCACTATACTTTTTAGTGAACTAAAAATAAAAGGAAGGGATGACAAAATGCATCAACAACTGATGTTGATGAGAATCAAACATAAAAATCTCAATGATGAAACCATTCCTTAGGACATAAGATTCTAAGTAAGTTGTTATTACCTTCATATTTACATTTTCATCCAATTAAAATTTAAATTTAGCTTGAAATTTTCATTTTTTTTTCCAATTCCATATGGTGCACCTGAACACTCAAGCTCACTTCAAAATGGTGTGTCATGTGTTAAATTCACAGTAAGGAATACATTTTCTGCATCTAATATAAATTTACGCATCGGTGAAATTCAAGTAAGATCACCGCAATAAGCTTTTAAAATAATGCAAGGCAACATTTTGGATGCCTTGCAACTGAAGATTTCTTGGTTTCTCCCTACACTGAAACATTCCATTTAATAAAGTGCATGAATAACTTTATGATTCATTAAATTGAACATAGTAGTGCAAGTATTTTTAACAAATTCATCATTGTTGTTTACCGAACCACACCAGGTTAAATATTAACCAGATTGGCATAGCAAGGAGTCTCATTGGATAACCCATGACCAATGTTCTATGGTTCACAACACACCACTAAAAAAAAATGACAGTGCTCCAATATCATAGTAACATAAGTGTGTTAATATCAACACATCATATTTATTAAGTTGAGATGAAACACTTTGACCTAGCGGTGCTCATAGTTCCAACAAATGCACCAATCTCGTAAAGAGAACTACATTAGTATAAATATTTCAAAATATATCAATATGATGTGTAGTATTCGACACACCGCTAAAATACATGTCATTGTGACAATAAGAATGGAGCACCGATGCGTAAACTCTAATAGTACACTTCATGATAGGTTTTGAAAAAAAAACATAGAAGTGCATCTTTTGTAAGACCCCATTTTGATGCATTGTTAAAGACACTACATCACTAAAAACCATGTTGGTGCTTCAATAAAACAGGTGCACCACTGCTTTTAGTTTAATATAGTGCACCAGTAATTTTCTGTGCCATAAATTATATTCCATCGGTCAGTCTTTTTTAATGAAATGAACGGGTGTAGTTAAATGAACTACGCTAAACAATTATTGAACAATTTTGGCATGTTGAGGATTTTCATTAGAATCCTTGTTATCGGTGCTCTATACAACCCAATGTACCAAAAACAAAATTCCAGTGCTACAATAATATGGTATCACTAGTGTGTTCAATTAATATATTGGACACATTACATTGTAATAAAGAAAGATACATTTCCTTTAGGTACAACAAATGCATTGATGTTGTAAACAACACAACATCACGATGATTGTTTCATGATTTAACGGTGTAGTGCATCTTATGGGATGCACCATTGAAATACGTGGTGGTGCAAAATAAAACAAGGAACATCAGTGCATGTTAATAACAACATTTCATGGAAGTTTTTTGTTTCGGATATAGAGCACCATTTTCGATGTGTAGCTTTTGTTTTAGGTGCATTGGA
The DNA here is from genome assembly GCA_000966675.3 of Picea glauca. Lineage (NCBI taxonomy): Eukaryota > Viridiplantae > Streptophyta > Pinopsida > Pinales > Pinaceae > Picea > Picea glauca. The sequence continues at coordinate 9,792 of JZKD02S2191139.1, read as the reverse complement.
TACTTTTATAGATATTTTTGCAAAAAAGGGTTAATTTAATATTTTTGAAAAAACAAGTTATTTATATATTTTTCATCTTTGTAACTTCAATTCATTTTATCTATACACATGTTCCTAACAATATTTGCAGGTGAATCGGATATGGTGAGGATGAGAGGAGGACTATCAACAACAACAAGTTGAAACACACACATTTGTAAATGGGTGGGACACCAGGGATAGGGAGAGGGAGATTTTCCCTCACCCTATTTCACAACATATAAATTCCCTTTTGATGAATGTTGGAATCCTAAATTTTTATTACGAGGGTACATCCCTTAGGGAGAACTATATGTTGATAAAAAGAAATTATTTGTTGTTGGGATCATGGTCGATAGTCATTCAGGGTCGATCTCGATCGTTTGTATCATCTCATGGAGGAGGATGTTTGTTTCATCACTAGGATATCTACAAGGTGGGGGATTTTTCTCGAGTTATCTAATATACTCCATGGTGTTGCGATAGATACCCACCTGGTATGTGTGAAAAGAGATGTCCATCTGGACATTCATTCCTCTCCATAATTCTAGGTTTGTGCTGGTCAGTTGCGGATACATTCATTTTACACACACGTTAGTTTCCTATGAATTAATATATCGAAATTGTCACACATTATATCTTATAGGAACCACATTAACTCCTCTTTGTTGCATTATAAATAAATTTTAGTGTAGAGGCCCTGATTGATTAGGTGGTCAAGGATTTTTTTGAGATTTTTTTTCGGAATGGATCATTGTCAGGCCATTTTAAATGGGACGATATTCTTCCTATTTGTGTCAGAATAAATTACATTATTTTTTTAGAGGCTTCATTCCAATAGACGAGTAGTACCTTCATTTCTTGTTATGCCTATGTGCATGCAGGAAAAGTTGTTTCATAAGAAGCGCTAGCTCGAGTTTCCCTTTAATCCATTCAATAGGGATGCATGATATTTTTTTTATAAAGAGGAAAATCATGTCCTAGATATTATATAGTGCCTATAATCCAGGATGGATTGAAGAGGACGTCAAAACATATGATTTACAATAGTCAAGACAACATATGATAAAGATATAATTATCCCGATGTTTTGATAAATCTAGTTGCATATTTCTATGTCTTATTTAATGGACATATAATTCATTGTAACATTTTATTTCAATTATATTATTATTTTTATCTATTCTTTTGTATATAATGGAATATGTGCTAGGGATGAGTCTTTCCCAAAGGATGAGGAGATAGAAAATGTAAAGGATTATGTTGTATTTCATATACCCCACATGCCACACAAGCTAGATATGTGAGTCTTGATAAAGGTGGTGAATACCCTATGTCGTATCATCATTAGTTGCGGAGTGGTAACTGCATCGGTTAGAGACATGTTATAGGTACCATATCTCTCTATGATATAGAGGAGTATGACTCATGATATGAAATTGTTGATGTGTCATAATTTCGATATTGTCAACTCCATCAAGATGTTGAGTGGTATTTCTCATTACCCTAATCCATATGGATCATATTAGACCCATTCACATCCTCTAGTCCACCACATTGTCCTCCTCTTTGTCCTCCTACTTCCCCCCAACATGTGTTTGAACGTGCATCCACATTCAATCATCCTCCTCCTCCCCCTCCACATGTGTCTTCTCCATCCACATCGATTCCTCCTCCTCCTCCTCCTCCTCCTCCACTTGTGTCACCATCCATCACTCATTGTCCCTCTCCTCCACATGTGTCATCATCCACCATTCCTCCTCCTCCTCCTCCTCCTCCTCATTGTTGTCATTGTCCTCCTACACCACATGTGTCACAATATTTTGAATCTTTGGACACTATGTTCACATAAGGTACTCTAGCATAGGTTGGAAATATTTATAGAGGGACATTTGATGGTGTACATATGTCAACATTTCTTTCTGGCATTATTATTGATAGATTCTCCACATATAGTAGTAGATCAACTAATGCATATGGCCTTGGTGGTGGACCTATTTAATAGTGGTATTGATTGAAATGTATATTTATTGTTTTATATTTGACTTGAGATGTATAGATGACATGTTTATTGTATATTTTAATGATACATATGTTTGGCATCTATATTTATATGTATTGCGCTAATGTATATTATGTTTTCATATAATTTTCTAGTTATGGTTGTTTGATTTATAAAATATATTACGAGTATGCTAATGATTAACATTGTTAATGATTTCTCTGTTTTTAAGTTATATTTGAGATGTTTCACTCATTTAAATTTATAATTTCCATATAACGCTTAACTTTATATTTATGAAATTGTTTAATTTGGATTGTTATTTAAAAATTTTATAGCCTTTGATTCCATATAAGTTTAACTCGTCTTCAAGGTGAATTGATTGTTGTCCAACAAGATACAATATGTTGATTAAACACATTTATAAATAAAAATACCTAAATATGATAATAGAAATAATCGTGATTTGAATAATTATGTATTTTTCGTATATTATAACAATAAAAGTATAATATAATTATTCACTAATAATAATAATGATGATGTAATAATATTATTACTTTTTTAAATTTTATTATTCAAAAATTACAAGAAAAAGTCATAATATAATGTTTACAAAAATCACAATTAGTATGTTTTATTCAATTTAAGTTTTCCAATTATTTTATTAATTTATATTATCCAATGATGATCAGTTTTAATTTGGAAGCATTGACCCAATAGATAAGGATTCTAGAGATCCACTTCATGCACAATAGTTGGCATTTCCTTTTCATAGTTTGATTGGCCCAAATGTCGCTCCATTTTTTTTTCTAGTGAAATCCAAAGGTGAGTGATATTGCATGAGGACAAAAGTCTTGGTGAAGTTGGGTAGTGATAGGACAAGAGTCATTCACATAGCCTCTTTCAAGGAGTGAAAGGATTGATCAACTACAAGAGACCAAGTGAAAGCATTCTTTTTAAGCAGACAAGTGAGATGTTTTACATTTTTTCCATAATTTTGAACAAACTTCTCATAATAGCCTATTAAAGCCAAAAAACCATGAAAATTTTTAAGAGTTTTATAGAAAGGCCAATCCTTCATAGATTTAATTTTCATAGGATCCACCCATGATACACCATTCTTGTCAACAATATGACCTAGGTACTCAACTTCAAGGGTTATAAAATCACATTTAGATTATTTGAGAAAAAAAATTGTGCTGGGATAGTAGATCTTGAACTTGATCCACATGGAGAAGATGGGATTTCCATGTTTTATCATATATGAGAATATCATAAAATAAAATTAGGAAAAAATGAGAGAGAAAATGATGGATGACATGATTCATGAGACTTTGAGAAGTGGATGGTGCATTACAGAGGGCAAAGGGCATGACCAATAACTAATAGTTACACTCATTAGTGCTAAATGCAGTCTTGGGAATGACTTCCTCTTTCATACATATTCATTGGTATCTATAATGGATATCAAGTCTAGTAAAGTAGTGAGCACCCCTCAATTCATCCAATATGATACCAATGAAAATGACGAGAAATTTAAATTTGATGGTGTGTTTGTTGAGGGAACGAAAACTAGGATAGATGAGCCAAGTTCCTTATTTATTGATGACAATGAATATAGGAGAACAAAAGTGATCGGTATTAGGACAAATAACACCCTCTTTGAAAAATTATTGAACAATTTTCTCAATTTCATTATTTATGGAAAATAGATGATGATAAGGGAGAAAATCGTAGGAAGAATACTTGACACTAGAGAAATGAAATGATCATGAATGCCATGGGAAGGGGTAAGTGCATGGAAAGTGTCAAAAATAGCTTGGTTTTGGGATAATATAAATTGTAGGTCATGATGCATAGAGGGTATCTCAATGGATTCAATTGAATATAGTTGGAAAATAGTTCTATATTGAACTTTTTTGAGTATCTTTTACATTCGATTGGAATTGATGATCTCAAGGGAACTTGTTGTGTAGCCTTGGAACTTATTCTCCTATACCTCATGTTGGAATTTCATGGTTAAGTCCTTAAAATACATGGTGTTGGGGTGTGAGTCTGTAACCATTCAATACTGAGCACAATTTCACAACCTCCCATGTCAATCGAAAACATATGAGATTCAAGTGGTATTGACCAATTTGTATGTGCACATTTTCTCAATGCCCCCCACATTTCATGGAACTTCCATTGGTGATCATGATTTGAAAATTATTGAATGCAATGGTATTAAAATTTATTTCTTGGTAAATGCGGTGATGTATTAAATTATGGGTGTTTCAACTAACAACTAGGATGATCACTTTTTTATGCTTACTTTAGTCATTTAACTTGAGGGTTTGGTGAGCAACAAAGCTAATGAGGGAGTTAATCAAAATCAATGGTTCAAATTCTGGTGGATCAGAGGGAAGAGTGATATAAGATACTTGGGGTATCTCTTCCACATGGAATAAATCAACATCCTCTTCAAAAAAAACCTCATAAATCGCCATAAAAATATTATTTTACTTACACTTCTAGTATAGAAATCCAAGTGCTCAAAGTAGACTATTAAGTATTACACTATGAAATCTTTTTTGAACTTGGTCAAGTGACCTAAATGGTGGGTATTAGTTTCAATGTATTCATAAATCTCAACAACAAACTATGTACAAGCAATCTACCCTTGGTGTGCATTTTTATTCCATTTCCATCATTTAGGATACAAATAGAGTACACTGTAACAAGATTTTCCAACTCATCAGTAATTCCATGCAAGGATGAATAATGTTCCAATGGAGTGAACCAATATATGGGATCTAATGCATAAAATATATTCACATAAACTCTAGAAAGATGAGTGTCATGATAAAGATAGATGGAATGAAAGGCCATATGATTGGAGGAGTCCACACCTTCTAAGTTAGAAGGTTGGTCAGAGGAGGGAGCGCCCTAGTATTGGTCCAAAAATTTGTTGACAATGTATTGGAAGTAGTCAAATTGACCATTGTTGGACTCAGATTTATTGTTAACTTGTTGGATCAGTGATACTTTAAACTTTGGAATTGATGGACGTAGTTTCAAAATTCATTTTGTGGATAGTATCATTTCTCTTTTTGGTTTGGGCTTCTAGGATAATTATTTATTGGTTGTGAGTGTGTCCATTTGGGAAGGGTGTCATGGAGGGGGAGTGGATCCATCGAAAAAAGGATGATAATTGATATATAACATAATGATGAGGGAAGAAAGAATAAACCAATGGTATAGATGGAAAATAAGGATGTCTTGAAGGGTGGGTGGTTCCACCATAAAATGATTATAAGTGATAGGTACCATGATTATTAGGGTGAAGAGTGGAATCTGATGGTAAAGGTCCTAAATAATGGTGTTAGTATTTGTTTTTACTCTTGTAGAGTTATACTCCAACCTGAAGAATATTGTAATGATAGAATTCCCAAATTGTTAATGGGGAAAATCGTGTAGGAATTTCAGAACCTTGATACATAAGGAATGGTTGTGAGGAAAAATATCCCCATATGTTTTGGTTATGTAGTTCTCTGTTTGCAAGGGTTAGGATTTGCAGGGTTCCTATAGAGAAGGGTTTTCCCTATGCTATAGCTCTTTCATATGCATGTATGTTCAAATAATAGTACTCATCCTTATATCTCAAGGAACCAACTAAGGAGGATTGACCATACCCTTATTTGTACTACTTGATTACCTAGGTACTAGAGAGTATTCTTTCAGAGTGTTTTTCTTAGTGCCACTATAGGAGTCAGGAGAACGATAAGTTGATCTAGAGCTAGCTTCAGAATACCTATAGGACCCTCGATATATCCGCATGTACATGGAAGTGATGTTCATGTGCAAGTGTTTTCTTGTGTGGTACTACTTGAATGGATACCAACAAGGGTTACAATTTTTACCAACAAGGTGAAACATTTGTTTCAAGTAACCCATGAAATTGTATGTATTTCCTTCATGTAGTCTTCCCTAGCCACATTTTTTCCCGTTGAAAAAAATATCAATGTGCTTGAAATACATCTATAGTACACATATCTACCCTGAAAAAACAAATTCCCACAATTTCCATAGAGGAAAGTCCTTTAATACCAATTTTAAGGAACCATTTGTATTATAAAAAGAAAAAACATAAATATTATAACATTTACCAATGGAAAAAAGAAAAATATAGAGAACAATCACTCAAAAAGTGATACCTTTATTGATAGAAAGATGATGTTCACTTGCATCTTTGAGGGGGAAACCTTCAACAAAGTAGCTCTATATTACAATAATTTTCAATACAAGACATTCTCATGCCTTCTTATTTTATTTATATTAATTCTATCTTCTACAGAATATTCTAGAGGAATCTATTTGTAGAAGTGAAATCTTCTATTAATTCTTCTTACAATAGACTCATTCACATTATTATATAGGCCTTGTTTACTAATTTTTGCCTGTACTATATATTAAAGATATTATTTCATCTACATGAGGGGTTAGGGAGGTTAGGTCCCTAACATCCCCACTCTCTCCTTTTATGTCTATACCTTTCTCTACCACCCTCTCTCTCTTGCTACTCCCCTACCTCACTCTTTCACTTTCCCTCTCTACCCTTCAATTCCTCGCCTCTCTCTCTTTCTTCCCCCCTATCCTTAATATACCCCTCTTTACTTCCACTCCCTATCCTTCATCTACCCCTCTTTACTTACACTCCCTATCCACCTATATCACTCTCACTCTCTCTTCCTCTCTCTCTCTCTCTACCCTTCTCTCTCTCTCCCTCCCTCTGTCTATCCTTCTCTCTCTGAAAACTTTCTCTCTCTCTCTCTCTCTCCCCATTTCCACCTCTATCTCTTTCATTTCCTCCTCTTCCTCACTCTCCCACTTGCAATCTTCATCCCCTCTATACCTCTTAATCTATATCTAACCCAATTTATATGCCCCCCTATATCTCCACCTTCCTCCCTCTCCCTTCCTATTTTTCTCTCTCCCTCCCTCGTTCATTCTCATGCCCACTCTCCCTCTCTATCCTTCCCTTCGTCCCTCGCTCACTCGCCCCCCAACTCTCCATCTCTCTCTCCCTCCTTCCTTCGCTCCTTTTCTCAGTTCCTCTCTCTCTTTATTTCTTTATCCCCCCCTCCCTCTCAATCCATATCCCTCTCTCTCCCTCTCCCTGCCTCCATCTCTTTCTAATCCACTCCTCTCACTCCCTCTCTATCCTTTCCCCTCCCTCCCTCTCTTTCTCCCACTTCCTCGCTCTATGTCTTGCTCATGCTCTTCCCCACTCTATCTCTCCCCCCCCTTTATCCCTCTCTCTTTAGCAATATGGCTCCATTTCTCTCTCTTCCCTCCTATCTACCTCTCTCTCTCTCTCTCTCTCTCTCAMTTTCTCTCACTTTCCCTTGTTTCCCTCCCTCTATCCCCTCCTTTGTCTCAATCGAAACACCTCCTTCTCCAAAGAACCCTAATTGTGCCAATATTCCCCCTAAGAGGTAAATGATACACTTGCGAGGTCATGTGTGTGGGTTCAATATTTCATATGGGTTCAGGATGTTGTTCATTGCCTCAGCCTATGGTTGGGGATGTCAGTGTCTCTAAGTTGTTTTGATAAGTAGGTATGTGTCCTAGGGTATTTGAAACGATGCTAACATGTTTTTCCTTATGCAAATGGCTACACAAGTGAGACCAAATAGACCCCCCTTATCCAAGGTTCAAGAGTAGGATCCTTTGGAGAAAATTTGTGGGTTGTTCCTTCAATGGTTTAAAACTTACAAGTACGTAAGAAGCAATCCTTTATCACTACCTAGGCGCTCTAGCTACCTAACCTAAGTGGGGCTTATTATACTCGAAGGTCTCTCACTGAGTCATTATTCAAAGTATATGTGCATATGAATGAACTTGGACATTTGCCTTGAGCCAATTATTTAGAGTATATATGCATATGAATGAACCTTGAAATTATCTTTGAGTTGAAGCCATATGAAAAATGATTGGAGGATATAGGGACATGAATACGTTCATGTGTACTTGAGCACATGCACAATCAACATAGGAACATGTGTTCATTTCAAAAAAATCCTACTTGGTAGGTGTATTTAGCAGTTTCGTGAGCACCAAGGATCTAGGATTATGAAAGCATGCAAGTTTCTATGAACGTGCACATGTTTCTGCATGTGACTTTGCACTAGGTTGCCACTTTTTCGAACATCATCTTCATGTGAGTGCCCTATAGTCCTATGTTTTTGAAGAAAGTTTATTTCCACACTTTATTCTAGATTTTAGGGGTAGTGATGTTTATATATTGTTTGTAAATGAAAAGAGAACATCAAAACAATCATTCATCACTAAGGAGAAAAACTTAGTTATTGTTGTATAATGCTTTGTTGTCATTGTTTTATTACTTTGAATTTTTTATTTATGTTGAATTGTTTTGTAATGTAGATTCTTCCCCATTTTCTGAAGATTTCAAATCAATTTTAACTTGTAATTGATGTAGCACAATGGTCCATAAATCCAAAATTAAAATTGGTTTATACAATAAAATAACTTAAATTTTGAATTCTTTATTTATGTTTAATTGTTTTGTAATGTAGATTCTTCCCTATTTTCTAAAAATTTCAAATCAATTTTAACTTGTAATTGATGCAGCCCAATGGTCCATAAATCCAAAATTAAAATTGGTTTATACAATAAAATAACTTAATAATACAAAGAACATATCTAAATTATGAAGCAAGCTATGGATAAGTTAAGGAAAGGGCTTAAAGAATTCACCCCGATACTATGGATGTTGTCGCGTAGCTCATTTCTACAATAATAAATATGTTGTATTAAGGAGTATTAGAATAACTCTTCTATGGTCAAAACTCCGGTCATTTCTACAATAATAAATATGTTGTATTAAGGAGTATTCAAATAATTCTTCTATGGTCAAAACTCCGGTCATGAGATGGAACTTTTGTACCAAATTAGATGGAACTTTTCTACCAAATTTGGAAGCAATTTATACGAAATAAAAATAATGATGTGTATGCCCGTTATCCCACAAACAACCAATAAATGCAATCATAACTAAAAATTGTTTCTCCACTTTATTCTAGATTTTAGGGGTAGTGATGTTTCTATGTTGATACATAGTTTATAAATGAAAAGAGAACATCAAAACAATCATTCATAACCAAGGAGAAAAACTTACTTATTATTGCGTAGTGCTTTGTTGTCATTGTTTTATTATTTTGAATTTTTTATTCTCCATTTTCTAAAGATTTAAAGTCAATTTTAACAAAAAAAAATCCATGTAACTTTGTTGATGCAGCCTAATGTTCCATAATTAAAATTGGTTTATACAATAAAATAACTTAATAATACAAATAACATATCTAAATTATGAAGCAAGCAGGACTTAAAGAGTTCACCCCGATACTATGGATGTTGCGAGTGTAGCTCATTTCTACAATAATAAATATGTTGTATCAAGAAGTATTCAAATAACTCATCTCATCTTTTTGTTAAGAAGCTACTGTTTTGTCTACTTAAAGTTCTATTTTCTATCATCATTTTATGGGATTGTATTCAAATGATCCAAAACCCAAACTCCGGCCATGACAAAAGTTCCATGGCCAAAACTCCGGCCATGAGATGGAACTTTTCTACCAGTGTAATCATCTTCATCATGAAAAATGCATCTCACAGTGGTTTTATTGCCAACTTACATGCCCGTTATGTAGGAATGAGTTTGAGTAGCTCCATCACAAATCTCCCCGGTGGCATGTCCAGTTTCTAAT
>JZKD02S2191128.1:0-40795 GCA_000966675.3 Picea glauca | reverse complement strand
GTCCTTCCTTTATTATTATCCAACAAATGAAGGGATACAACCTACAACAAAACCCGTTGTAACTTCCTCTTCTTTCTCTCACAGTATCCTCTCTCAGAATACAATATTCACCACCTTCCATAGCCGCAATACATTTCCCTCATAAAAGAGGGTTTCCTTCTAGGGAAAAAAACCCTAACATAATCTCTGTCGTTAGATCTGCGACCTTATAATGAACGGTCCAGATTTACAATGAAATTACAATATACTTTTACAAGGCAATTTTTTCTTCGAGGGCTTCACCCCCGAACCCCTGCTGGGGGCCCGCTTGTCCCCAGACCCCCCAGCCGGGGGGATAGCCCCCCTGGACCCCGTAGAGGGGGTACACCCCTCTACACTCCCCCGCGTGGAAGAGTGTACATACTTCTGGGGTGTAAATACTTCATGGGGTATAAACACGGCTGAAAGAAAGGACCTCTGAATCAGGAATATAATCAGGCTCCACAACCAACAGGAAAATCCTTTGGCAACTAACCGAGCCTTGTGTATTTCAACACTTCCATCTGATTCATACCTAGTTTTGTAGACCCATTTACATCTGACAAGTTTTCTTCCATTTGGAAGAGGTACAAGATCCCAGGTATTGTTTTCCATTAAAGAACAATACTCTTCATTCATTGTTGTATCCTAGTATGGATTACCTGAATATTCTGCAAATGTATCTAGATCACGAGTCTTTGAAACTTGAGCCAAAAAAGAAGAGGTTCATTGGAACTGTGAAGGTGTTCGAAATTGATCTAAAGGATCACCGACAAGACTACTAGTTTCTTCTCGTGTTGAATAGAACCATCTAGGAAGCGGTGAAGCTGGTGTTGATTCAGGTTCAAAGGAATCATCTAGGGGANAAACCCTAACATAATCTCTGTCGTTAGATCTGCGACCTTATAATGAACGGTCCAGATTTACAATGAAATTACAATATACTTTTACAAGGCAATTTTTTCTTCGAGGGCTTCACCCTCGAACCCCTGCTGGGGGCCCGCTTGTCCCCAGACCCCCCAGCCGTGGGGATAGCCCCCCTGAACCCCGCAGAGGGGGTACCCCCCTCTACACTCCCCCGCGTGGAAGAGTGTACATACTTCTGGGGTGTAAATACTTCATGGGGATTAAACACGGCTGAAAGAAAGGACCTCTGAATCAGGAATATAATCAGGCTCCACAACCAACAGGAAAATCATTTGGCAACTAATCGAGCCTTGTGTATTTCAACACTTCCATCTGATTCATACCTAGTTTTGTAGACCCATTTACATATGACAAGTTTTCTTCCATTTGGAAGAGGTACAAGATCCCAGGTATCGTTTTCCATTAAAGAACAATACTCTTCATTCATTGTTGTATCCTAGTATGGATTACCTGAATCTTCTGCAAATGTATCTAGATCACGAGTCTCTGAAACTTGAGCCAAAAAAGAAGAGGTTCATTGGAACTGTGAAGGTGTTCAAAATTGATCTAAAGGATCACCGACAAGACTACTAGTTTCTTCTCGTGTTGAATAGAACCATCTAGGAAGCGGTGAAGCTGGTGTTGATTCAGGTTCAAAGGAATCATCTAGGGGAAGGTGAGTAGGCGGAGGTGGATTTTCATCCTCACTGTCATCATCTAAGGAACAAACCAGAATAGGAACAAATGCTGAAGATGGCTCACAAGCCGCAGAAGGCACAATCGTCGAATTACTCTCGCATACCAAGAGATTTTCATCAAATTTAACATCTCTTCTAAGAATAATTTCATTACAATGTGGTTGAAGAAGTCTATAACCTTTTACATCTTTAGAATAACCAAAAAATATACACTTCTCACTTTTAGGCTGCAATGCTTTCCTTTTCTCGTCAGGAATGTGAGCCCATGCTATATTGCCAAATACANAGCAACACCATTTTGTTGTGGTGTATATGGAACAACTTGTTGCATTTGGATTCCCTGTGTAGTGCAGTAACTTGTAAAATTATTGTTCACATATTTTCCTCCATTATCTATTGTTAAGTTTTGAATTTGATGTCCAGATTGCTTTTCTACAAGGGCCTTGTAGGGAAAAAACTTGTCAAAAACTTCACTCTTAAATTTTAATAAGTAAATCCAAGTACATCTAGAAAAATCATCAATGAAAGTTAAGAAATACTTGCACCCAGAAAAAGAAGGAGAAGAAAATCGACCACACAAATCACGGTGAACAAGCTGCAAAGGTCCTGAAGCGTGCTGATAGGTATGTTTGTCAAAAATGTCCCAATGATGTTTGTCGAGAACACAACCATCACAAACACCATCTCTGCATGAAACAGGAGGAAGACCAGTCACCATCTATTGAATACATAGTTGTTGCAATGAGCGATAGTTTAGATGACCAAGCCGCTCATACCAAAGTTTGCTCAAGTCATCACTATGAGCAACAAAAACTGATGAAAAAGATGATGACCCAAAGTTGTCAAACTTGTACAACCTGGTAATATCATCAGCAATTTCAGTTGCAAGAACATGCTTAGGATCTTGTAGATCGTTGATTACAACTTGGTGAGGTGAAAACTCTATGGTTTTACCTTCACCTGAATGAGTGATTTGATATACTGATAGAAGGTTACAAGAAATACTTGGAACACATAATACATCATCTAAATGACCATTTTCTACTTGAACTATTCCACATCCTACAACACTAAGAGATCTATCATCACCAACAAATATTTTCTTGGTGTTACATTCATTTAGAGCAAAAAATATGGCTTTATTCTTAGTCATATGATAAGATGCTCTTGAATCAATAAGACACTCATCCGAAGAAGAAGTAGAAGTTGTGTTGAAAGAGAAACCAGAAGCAGAAAGTGCATGTCCATGAGAAGAAGAAGAAGAAGTAGAATCAATACTGATGTTGTGCTTCTTCATCGCTACTTCTAAAGTTGACATCTTCTTGAAACATTTAGACTCATCATGACCATATTTATCACAAAATTTGCAATGTCTTTCAGTCTTCTTATTTTTATATTTTTATCCTTTGTCACCATTAGGAGCTCAAGCTATCTGAGTGGGTTTGGGGCCCTTATATTGCTTGTTGTTGTAGCGAGGATGTTTCTTCTTGGGATACTTTGGTTTATCTTTCTATTGGGAAACTAAGACTTTGTTGGAGGTACCTGCAGTGTTGATCACTCCAAGTTGTACAAGATTATCTTCCCCTCTAATCAAAGCAGCACAAAAGGACTCAAGAGTGGGTTTTTTATAAGCTTTCCCTAGAGCCTCTCTCATGGCATAAAAGGTATATACAAACACAGAATATGCACTACCTAGCTTAGAAAGGATAAGATAGATGCAACGCTCTTCCTCCATTTTTATCTTACATTCTTTACATAAAATTCTAAGTGTTTTAAACTTAGATAGATAGTCTCCAAGGCAAGAAAAATCACTTGGACTCAAGGTCAGTACTTGATTTCCTAACTGTTGTGCTCGAATAATATTGAGTTTACCAAACCCAAATTCAATATTTTCCCAAGCTTCTTCGGGGTCATCAATTTCTTGAAGGTGGTACCTTAAGTGAGGAGAGATGGACATTTTGATTAGTCCACATACTTTGTCACTCCTATTAGCCCATTTGGATTTCTTATCATCATCAGTGGGTTCTTTTTCCTTTCCCAAGGTAATCTGGTACAAGCCTTTACTTCTTAATAAATATTCCATATGATATTTCCATTGGAATTACTTGGTGCTGGTAAGAAAAACATTACTTGGAGAAGCCATATTAAATATGCAGATAATATGGATTTAAAAACTAAAACTAATGATTTGGATGGAAAGAGCTCGAAAATTTATGCGATTTTTAAAAAAACGGCACTGAAAATAGACTTCAGATGTGAGAGTTATGCCCTTTTAAAAAAAGGCATAAACGATAACCAAATGACCACGTGATAGTGTAAGATGCTTTATGAAGTGACCCACTTTTATAAAGAGAAGTGTGGATCACTTTTACAATGAACTTACTTTATAACAGAAACACTGCATGCAAAATAAATAACTCTAAAATAAAATATTAAAGCTACTTATAGTGATTCACTTTTATACTAGAAGTGAAATACACTTTACAATTTTAGCATGAACTTTTTCAAAACAAAGTAACATAAGAGAGACTTGAACTCAAGACCTCTTACTTAATAAGGCATGTTTTAACCAAATGGTCTAGAAAAACATATTGTGGTGTTCAGAAGGAGGATTGGGGTTGTTGTTGTTGTTGAAGACGGACTTGGAGAGCGTGCTAAAAAAAAACTCTTTTCACACAAGAAAAAAATTTTGCTTCTCGATGACAGCAAGGGTTAGATCTTCGTTAGCTTACCCAGAAGATGCACATTTTTCTATCTGTTTCTAATTTGTCGAGATCACACAAGGAATAGGGAAAAGAGAATATGAATATCTAAAAGAGTAGCAACACCGAAATGAGTAATACAAAACCGAAATAAAACCAAAATACTACTCTGCAAAAAATTTAAAAAATGCGTATTCAAGCTTTATACCTCCAGATCTGACTGTAATGGTCGTATCCTGGGAAAATCGAAACCTTTTTGAGTGAAAAAAAAAGTGTTCCTAAATGAAACGATTGCTCTAGATGCAATGGAATAGTCCTCTCAGACCAAAAATGTACGAAAATGTACGAAAATGGATATGAGGCAACTCGACTTCATGATCTTGATCTACAACAGGAGCGAATCTTCAAACATGCTCTGATACCATGTTCAAAAACACAAGTATTCCAATAGAGGACGAACACCTTCAGTAACCACTGACATAACCAGATCAAATATCAACACACTGAGTTTTTCATGTGGTAAAACCCCTACGAGGAAACATCCACGACCCCAGCCAACGCAGCCACTTGGAGTAGTTTATTAATGCAAAAGAAAAAGATTGCAGAGATATTTTACAATAGAGTTTCTCATAATCGATCATTGGCAAATGACCATCCATGCTATTTAAATAGAGATCATGGACCAATCGGGTGTTAATCCACAGATCAATGGTTGCTAAGATCAAGGAGAGTATGAATCGTCGGATCAGTCTATGTCAGGAACATATCGTGACCGTCGAATTTCCTAACTACAAATGCATACTAATTCATACTAAAGAAACGCACTAAGAAACACACTTTTATCTAATGACACATTATACCAAGTAGATCTTAACTAACTCCTAAGTGTCTAAATATCCTAACAGGTTGTGAAGCTCTGCATTTTCAGGCTCTTGGAAGGAAGAATTCTTGGCCAATTCGACATTTAATCATTTTTCCACAGGTATGATTCTTTTTCTCTCCATCCATGATGTATTCTCTATTGTATGAACACATGATGGCTCAGGGATTCTTGGATTATGTGTGTTCTTGATAATTTTGACTGTGTAGATATGTGTTATATCTCTTTGTGATGACTGTAAAATATTTGGGATTGCAAGTAAATGAATTGGGTATTTTAAGTTGCACATTGACTGGTCGCTCGGCCAGTTTAGTATCATGATGGGTCTCTATGGAATAATAAGTGAATGGCGCTAATATCACTTTGCGTTGATGATGGAGGGTTTCACTGTTGGTTATTTTGTTCCCTCACAGTCATGATTGTAACCTTTACCCAGTCGCAGAGGGATTGCCAACAGTTGCTGTGTTTTTTAATTAAAACCTCGAGTCATGGTAATTGGCCCATTCTTACTGTCTTTTCATCGAAGTCTCCCAAGATCCAGTCTTGTGTGACCCCAACATTAATACATGCATGTATGGTTATGGATTGATACAAGTTGTATCTCAACATTATGTCAAAATCATGTGTGCGTCCTCACTGGTGTTGATGTCAAGCTATTTGACTCTTAAGTAATCGATAGAAATGTCATATCTTTATGTTTTCATTTAATAACTACCACTGTTCAATTAAATTTCTCCTCTCCTCTACAAGTGTTAAATGCACTATTTGTTATGTTTCCCAGACTGGGAGTAATAAGAAGATTGTGTGGCTCACTATTATGTCTTTTCGAAAGGTATTTTTGCCTATGGTTGATAGAAGTCTCGGAAAACCATCAACTCTCTGTGTTATTCTTAAAAGATGAACATGCTCTTTTTCCCCCCTGCATTTGATTTTGACAGAGTCTGATTTATATTTTAACTGTCTTTTCTCCCTTCAGGCATATTCTCAGTTGTCAAATATTGGTTTATCAGTGAAATGGTTATGGAGGTTTTTCGTCGAGTCTCTGTCTCGTCCTTCTATTATAAAATTGGTTGAACAATTACAAATGGAAACATGCACTTGCATACAGTTGAGAGATATCTTCTTTTCATTATGGTTTCACTCACAGTGTTTTTACCAGTGTGTTCTTGATTGCATATGGAGACACCTATGTGGTTTTTGCTAGGCCTGATCAAGGTTATGGCCTATTTTAAAAAATGATGCCTGTGTGTAATTGGTTATGTTCGCTTCATCTATATTATTCAATCATCGTACAGATTACCAATGGGTTTAAAATGAAGTTATACCCATAGGGATAAGGATCGTGGTTTATTGTTTTAGTTGACTATTGTTTCATTTCTAGGCTTTGTGATTGATATGAGGAAGGATGTGTACAATTGGGCATGCTTTGAAGTCTATTCACGTTTTAAAAAGAGACCTGTGTATAATTTAATTGGGCCCGATTGTGAAAAAATGAATGTTGATTGTTATCGTGATGCATTATGGAATATCAGAGATAGATGTCGAGCATATTGTTGTGCATTTTTTTTATTTTTTTTTAAAGGAAGGGAAAGAAAGAAAAGATTAATGCTTTTTAAATGGGATTGTTGAATGGAAAGGTTGTTTTGTTTATAAGTTATGATTGCACAGAATGTTATGAATTGAGAAATTATGGGAAAGTTAATTATTGGAAAACCAGACAGTTTGGTATAAAATTGAGAAACAATGAATGTTGGTTCTTTTTGGATTGATTCTAATACAGAGTTATGATTATCGATTATTTAATTTGTTTTATGATCAGTATCCATTATCATCCCCTATCATTTTCTCACTTTTTCACTCATTATGAATCCCCTCACAATCCCATATTCACTTTGCATGCCCTATTCTTAAAATTATATTAAAATTAAATGGAAACTTTGTATTACATCAATTAAAGGATGACTCGGAGATGGGTCACAGTTGATATGTTTTTTTATTGCAACACAGTTGATTATTTAATGATTTTTTGAGCAGTAATCATGTTCTTACTCCCTTTCATCTTATCACTTTTTCTCTCAATACAACCCCCTCAGATATCCCAAAACCAATATTCACCCCCTACTCATTAACAAGTATTAAATGAATTTTATGGATTGGATTGCATGGGTCTGATGTGATTGATAAGACAAACTTTGTTTCATATTAAAGAGATGCCATGTATGGTTTGTTTAAGAATCTATTTTCTAATGAACGTTGCATACAGAATGAGATTATTCATCAGAGGAATCCATGGCCAAAATAACAGGGGCAGAGGAAATTGGAACCGAGTCCCTAGAAGGCCTAGATTTTTGATACATTTTGATGCAGATCCACAAGAGTTAAAAAAGCTCTTCCAAAATGGATTTTTCAATTGGATTGGACAAGGGGTATTCCAACCTAGGCTAGAAATGCCTCCCTTCCAATCCTAGCTTGTCCCTGGTATCCATGTCCCCCCTCATGTCTCATTACAAACTGAAGTCCCTGACATTGTTCACCCAACAGTCTCCCAACATCGTGGCTAGCCCAATTTGTCTCTACCTGCTCCTCATCCACTGATTAACCCAAATATCCAAATTTCCCCTGCACACGCACGTATACAGTCTTCCCACGCAAGCAAGAAACTCAAAAGTTAAGCCCACCACATGCATGATAAAGGAAAAGTTGATGCCTCCCCCTCCTCTCCCTCAAGTGATTCAACCAAATCCATTTCATCATGCATGCACTTGAGAGATGACTACTCTCATTTTATCAGTGAGATAAAGCCCAAAGTCTCCACACAGCCTAAGGCTAATTCAAAAAAGTCAAAAGTAGACAACAACAACAAAGGGAAAATTACCTCCCAAAGTGGAAAATATGGTTTTTGAGTGTATTTTATTATTGTTTGTTGAGAACAATTAATTGTTGAAGTTTTTGGACAACAAAATATTTTTGGATATTTTGGATATTATATTTTTTGGATATGGTTTAAAATATCATTGATTTTTAATTTTCAAATTATGATAATGATGATGGGAGCCACAAGGAGGGATGTGTTTGATTGATTGACTAGTTATGTATATTTTTGTTAAGAAACTAAAGGGAGTCACAAGGGGTCCCACCTACTAGTTATTATTTATTAAATACCCTTATTAATATTATAATTCTTCCTCTAAACTAAAAGTTAGTTGAGTTTTAGTTAACTTAACTAAAAGAGGTAGTTGAACTACTTCAACTAATTGTGATTGCTTAAAGGAAAAAAGAGAAGGAAGAATAGGTGGAGAATAGAAGGAGAAAGCATAGTAAGGTCTGCTCTTGAGTTTTATTGAGATAGTTTAGTTTTCATTCATTCTTTAATTCATTAAAAGCCTAATTCTCTTTTATGACAGGAGGGTCCTATTGTAGACAAAAAGATTCAAGGTTGAATTACATCATTCAGACACTTGTTTTCAGAGGTGTTGATCCATCTTTGATAGTCTGTGTAGACTTGTATGTTTATGAATTAAATTTCATCACTGATAAAGGATATTGTGCAGATTCGAGTGGGCAGAAATCTGTGGCAAGTTGATCCAACTTTTAAAGTTTAGTTTTTTACTTTCTGTCAAAAGTCCTTTTGTATGTTTTTCATCGGGGAAATCTAAGTTTGACTTTGGTCCAAACTCCCTAAGGGATTTTTGTAAAGAGAACGATTATTTTGATTTCTTGGAATGAAATAAGAGATTTAAATTCTGTCTCATATGTGTTAATATGTGACTTGGTATTTTTTCTTTTGTCTCCACATTTACTTCTGCATATGTTATATTCAGAAAATTATATAAAAATGTTGAATTTGACAACAATATTTTATTTATAAAAAAATGGCCTAAGCCCTTGTAACTAATACTTGTGGATTAGGAAACAAATTTTGATGCTATAAACATAGGGTGATATTCCCATCTATCTTTCCTTATCCAATCAAGATCAGAAAATGCTTGAGTAACATTATTTCATATATTTTCCTCAACATTTATTTGGCGACCATACTAGGGAGACCTTCCATATATCTCTGGTTGATTTTTATGCTTGATTATCATTGAATATAGATACATATTTTATATTGATTCTTTGAGTGTTTCATTTCTTAATGACTGTACATGTTTCAAGGCAACCCAATATTGAGCCTAGTCTTCAAGATCAGACCAACATTGCTTTAAACGTGTTTAATACCATCTTAGATACCTCTAATACCTGGGTTGAGCTTAATCGCTCATGGGAAGCAATTCAACAAGACATAAGTGCCCAAGAACGTTGGGAAGATAGGAAAAGACAACTTAGGAATCATCCATAGATTTATTTTTCCTACATTTTTTATCTTCATTTCATGTCCTTAGACCCTTGTATTTCTAGGAGAAAAAGAGGTTTATCACTGCAAATTAATCCTATTTCTGAAATAGGAATAAGGAACGTTGTGTTGTCAACTCAACAAAGTTCTCTAAGGAGAAATTTGTATGATTCAGCTAGTTCGTCTTTCTCTCCCTTCCCCATCATCCACAAGATGACATTTAGTGGTGGCTCTAGTGGCAATGGAGGTGCTTCTTCATCTCAATATTTAGCTTCGTCGGTGATTGGTATTTTATATAGTCACCAAGTTCCTGTCCAGTCTACCAAAAACCCCGCCAAAGTCATTAAAAAGTATGGGTTGTTTCAGTTTGAAGAAGATGCTACAACTACCCAGTGGCATGTTTCTTCCCCTCTTAACCTAGCACCTGCTACTCATCCACTTCCTAAATTCAAAAAGTATCTCCCTAGGTTTTCAGGGAATAACATTGTCACTATGAATGAACACTTGGTGGCATTTTCTAATTCCTTTCACAACATAGGAGCCAATGACAATGATACTTGTATGAGCTTATTTATGAATTCCCTTGAAGGGAAGGATGTGGCCAATTTCTTTGATCTCCCTCCTAAGATTTTATCTACTTGGGAGGATTTAGTCTATTGGTTCAAATATACCTATGTGAAATCTAAAATTCCAGCCGAGTAGTTATGGGAGTACAATAACATCGCTTATAAGGATGGTGAGACTATCAAGTCCTTCAACTTGCATTTCACCAAATTATACAACCAAATCCCCGGACTCATTCACCCTCAAAACCAAGCCTCTTTCATGCATTATTATAATGCATTACCTTCCCCCTATCATCATAGGATTAAGTAAAAGGCCATTTATAACCTTGGTTCCTCTCTGCACATTTTTTTAGAGTATGAAGAACAACTTGAAAGAATAGGTCTTCCTAAGGGAGACTCATTTAAATAGACAGACATGTCCTCCCTCTTATATCTTGTACAATACATGAATAATAGAATGATAGTGTATTAATGGAACAGAAATGTGCACTCTCTTACCCATGGAGCTTCATCTTCTTCTGCACCCACCTTTAGAAATCCAAATGAAAATAATTTCCAGCCTAAAGCTATCATGCCTCATAGTTGGTGTAGATTTTGCAAGGAACACCATGAGGAAAGTACATGTGAGGTAAATAAGAGTGCCAGAGATAAAATATTTGGTAAGATACCTAAAACTACTATTGATGTCCTAGACTTTGCAGAGCTAGAATATGTCATGATCATAAATACGAGGAATAAATACTATGCTCTCAAAAGAAAATATGATTCTCCCCACACTTCTTCTAGCCCAACCTCATCTTCACCAGCTGCTAATGTTCAGGTTCCTAAGGATCCTGATAGTCAAGGAACTACCTCCCCTCTTCCCTCTTCAAAATACAACATTCTAAATCAATTGGCCAACATCAAAGCATATGCAACCCTCCTGGACATGTTTGTTGTCCCTAAACAACAAAAACATCTAAAAACTTTCAGGGAAGGAAAATATTTTGTTGTAACGAACCTCTTTGAAGAGATAGATGAAGAGGATTCTTTTATAAATAAAGTAGGTGTACATAACTTTAGACACCCTGTAAAAAACCCCCCATTTTATATTTCTATAAAGATTATGGATAAGATTTCCCATTGTTGCCTCATTAACAGCGGTTCGGGCCCAAGTGTAATGTCGAATATTATTATGGAAGAGCTAGGCTTGTCTTGTACAAATGAAAATTCCAAAAGCATGATATATTCTAATAGTCTACAACAAATTACCATAGGTTAAATCAAGGACATGACCTTGGTTTTTTGTGCACACCTTGAAATAAGGACAACCCTTAATGGTCAGGTAATTGATATGCCAACGAGTAACTATTCGATCATTTTAGGAAGAGATTGGCAAGATTTGACGGGTGGATACCTCTCACTTGATGGGACACACTTATCCATTCCTCAGAATGGTAAAAACATTATAGTCCTAAGAGAGGGGAGAATTTCACCTTACATAGAAAGTGTCCCACAACCTAATGCAAATTATTTCATGGAAGACTTAGGAATGTATTCCATCTTTGTTGATGAGTACATCACTACCTTGAAACAAATTGACTTAGACGACGGGATGTGGCATATGCACTTTGATGGTTCATGCTCCAATGAAGGAAACATAGATGGTATTATCTTATACTCTCATGTGGGTAAAATTCATAACGTTTCCTATAGGTTAGAGTTTTCTTGCACAAACAATGTCACTGAATTTGAAGCATTATTGTTAGGCATTGAAAATGCCTATAATCTGGGTTGTGGTCACCTTACAGTTTTTGGGGATTCTGAATTTATTGTAAACCTTGTATGTAAGATATAATGTCCTAGAAACAAGTTAATGAAATGATACACCCAAAATGTTTGGTCACTTATCTCTAACTTACTATCTTTCAACAACACTCATGTTAAAAGGGAATTGAACTCACTGGTTGACCGGTTAGTTGTTTTTTCATCCTCTCCTAATCGAAAATTTTTTCCACAAATACCTGAAAGTACCTTTCAATATTTGTATCATCCACATATCCCTGACAATATCGAGTCATGGCAGGTGTTCCCTAGTGATGAGAGAATATGTTCTTTCATTCAAAATGAACCTTATAATCCTAAGGAAATTATATCAATGGAAGATAACAAGATTCCTAAAGGCTCAACTCCTCTAGAAAGTTCATTTTCATCAAGTGATGTAGGCAAAAAAGAGAAACATAAATAAGAGGAGCCAAAAAGGAAAGTGGGTGAAACCATTCCCTTGAACATTGCACCACTTGAGTCTCCAAAGAATGTTAAAATAGGTGCCCAATGTTCTGTTGAATAAAAGTGAAGTTCGCTAGGCTGCTTGGTTAATTTCAATATGTTTTTTCTTGGTCTTATGAGGATCTTTGTGGTTTTTATCCTGCTCTTATACAACATTCCATTCCTATCAAGGAGGGCATAAAACCGGTTTGGAAAAAAAAAAGACCCATTAACCCTCCATTGGAAGAAACTATTCAAAAGGAGTTGGAAAAACTCTTGAAGGTTGGGATCATCTTTCCGGTTAAGTATTTTGAATGGGTTTGCAATTTGGTTCCTGCTTGGAAAATAACTGGTCAAATAAGGTTATGCGTAGATTTTCGCGCATTGAATTGGGCTAATATAAAAGATCATTTTCCTCTCCCTAATATGGAAGTGATTTTGTAGCAAGTTGTAGGGTCACAGATGATGTCCTTACTTAACGTTTTTTTTGGTTACAATCGAATCAAGGTAAGAAGGGAAGATAAATATAAAACCACTTTTATTACTTGTTGGGGAAATTTTTCTTATGAACATATTTCTTTTTTCTTATCTAATGCAAGTGCCACTTTTCAAAGAGCTATGCAACTAGATTTTGATGATTTGATCGGCAAGATTATTCAGATCTATCTTGATGACTTAACTGTGTACTCTAAAAACCGATCAGATGATTTTTGTCATCTTAAAAGAGTTCTCATGCGATGCAGGAAATTTGGCATTTCTCTAAATCCTTATAAGTTTATTTTCGGTGTTACCAAGGGCAAGCTCCTTGGACACATTATCTCTGATTTAGGAATAAACATTGATCCTAAAAGGATTGTTGCTATCCTAAATCTGCCTACTCCCACTTCCAAGAAGGAGGTTTAATCTTTTATGGGTGTTATTAACTTTGTCTGTAGGTTTGTTCCTGATTTTTCTATAATGTTCAAGCCAATTCATAATATGCTTAAGAAAGATCATTCCTTTTCTTGGACATATGATGTCGAAAATTCTCTTATAGGGATCAGGAAAGAAATCAGTTCCACATCGGTTTTGGTGAAGCCGGATTTTGAGAAATAATTTATGATATATACTAATGTCACAGAGGAATCCGTTTCTTCTATCTTCATGCAAGGTGATGACCAAGGTAACAAAAAACTAGTGGATTACATGAGTCAAATATTTTCTAATGATGAGTTTAAATATTATTTTACTGAAAAACATTATTTCGCTCTTGTTAAAGCTGTTGAAAAAATTATCCACTTCATCTTAGGTAAGCACACATTGGTAAAATTTCCTTTACCCAATGTCAATTTTTTTTCTCTCACGGACTTATCTTCCAGGGAAGCTTGCACATTGGCTTTCCAATATCCAGGAGAATGATTTAACTATCGTGACTTCTAACACCATCAAGGGACGTGACTTATCCCTTCACTTACCTCAACATGTTGAAACTAGTGAAGAAATTGATGAACAATATAGTTCTCTATCAACATTGTTCTACATTGATAATCAAATTCTTCTTGTGTCTGAACATCCTTGGTATAAAAATTTGGTTTACTATTTGAAAAATAAAATATGTCTAGATAACTTAGACACTCATCAAAGAAGAAGGATCCATCTCAAATCTGCTAGATACGTCATTATAGGATAATTCTTGTTTAGAAGATTTGTCGATGGTATGTTGCTTCACTGTGTAAACAATGAGGAAGAAAATAAATTGTTGCAAGAAACTCATGGTTCTTCAAATTCTGTTATTTATGTAGGAGGTCATTTTTCTGTTAAACCACTGCTTTTAAGATTATCAGAAAGGGATACTATTGGCCTTCAATATTTTGTGATTCGTATGTTTTTTTGAGATCTTATGACAAGTGCCATAAATTTGTTGGGAAAGAACACCTTTCGGCCATGCCGTTACAACTTTTCCTCCTGGACTTTCCTTTTTCAAAATGGGGTTTGGACTTTATTGGTCCTATTAATCCTCCGTCTTCAGCAGGAAAAGTATTTGTCTTGACAGCCACAAAATATTTTACAAAATGGTTTGATTCTGTCCCTCTTAAACATTCGACAGATGAGAAGGTGATTTATTTCCTTGAAAATAATATTTTTTCCAGATTTGGTCTTCCTTTGGAAATTATTACAGGCAATGGTCCCACTTTTATTTCTGCTAAGATGGCCCAATTTTTAGCTAAGTTGGGGGTTAAAAATTTTACCTCATCAACTTATTACCCCCAAGGAAATGGGTAGGACAAGTCTACCAATAATAATCTGGTGAGAATTATCAAAAGTCTCATCAAATATAAGCCTCGTCAATGGCACACTCTCCTCACTTATGCCCTTTGGGTAGATCGAACTACCACTAAGGTGAGCACTGGTTTCACTCCTTTCCATCTTGTTTATGGTCAAGAAGCTATTCTTCCTACTGAGATAGAACTTTCCTCCTTAATGTTAATGCTATAGGTTGAAGAATTAAATTCTTCTGATGTTTCTCAAAGAATGAATGCACTCCTAGATTTAGAGGAGCAAAGGATGTTTTCCTTGGGTAATATAAAGAGAAGACAACAGACTGTTAAAAAATATTTCAACAAGAGTGTCAAAGATGTCAAATTTGAAGTCAGTGAGAAGGTATTTTTGTGGGATTCAGCTCATGTTTATAGAGGAATACATTTAAAGTTTCAAACATTATGGCAGGGTCCTTTTAAGATTTCTTTTGTCCTGGGTGAAAATTCTTATACTCTAAAGGACTTACAGGAGCGATTGTTTTCCTACAACACTAACGGTTCCCACTTAAAACATTACGTGGAACCAACTTGAAGAGTTTAACACTGTTTAGATTGTTTTGTATTATAGTAGTTTTCATTTCTTCTTTTACATTAGTAGTTTTCCATTTATGCTATTTCATTTTATGTCATTTCATTTCTTCTTATTCCATTTTTACTATTTCATTTTTGTTATGACATTTCTTGCTTTTGTTATTTTGACTTCAATTTTTGTCAAAAATAAAATGTTGGATCTATTTTACCACATCGACACTTCTGCAAAGTATTGTTAGTCAATAGAAATCAATATTAAACAATTGTCATGATGTTCCCCTTGAAGGCATCATTGAAATTGATATCTTATGTTACTGTTGTTTTATGAGATAGTTGGTTTTATCTCACTTCTGCTTTCCTTTTCTTCATCCATTTTGAGATTCAAAACAACAAGTTTAGAAATTTTTTCTCCTTGAAGGAAAGAAAAAATTTAGTTGAATGATTATACTTACAGGGATAAATCCCTTCATACTTAACACTTTCCATGAGTTATTCCCAAATTCCCGGTCATTTTTCCATTAAATTTGCTCACTTCCCCCTGTTGCATAACCATTCTGATTTATATCTTCTTGATCTGATGTTACTTGGTCTATGAAACCAGACATTCTGAGTTATTAATATGTTGGAAACATATTTCCCTGTGGAGTCGCCATTTTGTTGACGATTAAAATCGTAACAATGAATTCCACCCGCAAAGTATTGTTAAAGCCCTTTTATTTAAACTATGCTAATAACATAATACTAGTAGGTGGGACCCCCTTGTAGACTAGAGGCGCAAGGATAGACATATTATACATGTTTTTCTTCTATTTCTTATGCTTCCTGCAGTGTCCTACATTTTTTATGATGCGGTCTTGGTTTCATTTGATGTGATAACAGGTGGATGAAGGATTTTTTGTGGAATGATTTTTGCGATCCAAAACATTTTTATGGTTATGAGGAGCATGTTATTTATAGTTTCTATGATTTAACCATGTCACTAATTATTATTATCAATTACCTAGCCACATATATGCAAGAGATATTTTAATTGTAGCATGATCAAAACAAGAAAAAAAAAACTTATGAAAAAATATTGAAGGGGAAGAAGTTATATGTTTGAGATATGATAAAGGATTATATGAAAATTTGAATGGAAAAGTTAAAGGATATTAGTGTTAGTCCTAACTATTATGCTATTGTTGGTTAGTGGGATATGCAAATTTCATTAGATTTGAATGGGGCGCATATAGCATTTCAATATGTATTATGGCATGGAGTTATGGAAAGGGTTAACATGTAAATTATATTGGGTGGCACACTATGCAATGGATATCGTCACATATTTTACAATGGTCTGGCATTGAATACATGGTTTAATTAATTGGTGAATGTAATGCTTGTTGGGATGTCTCATACTTTGAATTGAATAGGCCAGGTGATGGAAGCGATGTGCATTTACTGTACGTCACTCCATACTCCCTTTATCGACCGTCACCCTAGCATTACTTGTTTGTTTCATTTTTCGATTTGTTGGTTGTGAAGCTCTTCATTTTCAAGCTCTTGCAAGGAAGAAGGCTCAGCCAACTCGCCATTTAAGCGTTTTTCCACAGGTGTGATTATTTTTCTCTCCATCCATGAGGTATTCTCTATTGTATGAACAAATGCTAGCTCAGTGATGCTTGGATTCTGTGTGTTCTTGAGAATTTATACTGTGTAGATGTGTGTTATAGCTCTATGTGATGATTGTAAAATGTTTGGGATTGCAGGCAAAAGAATTGGATATTTTAAGTTGTGGATTGATTGGTTGCTTGGTCAGTTTAATATCATGATGGGTCTTTGTGGAATAATAAGTGAATGGGGTTCATATCATTCTACGTTGATGATGGAGGGTTTCACCGTCAGTTATTTCCTTCCCTCACAGTCATGATTGTGACCCTTACCCAGTCGTAGAGGGATTTCCAACAAATGTTGTGTTTTTTTCTTCAAACCTCGAGTCATGGTCATTGGCCCGTTCTTACTGTCTTTTCACCAAAGTCTCCCAATATCCAGTATTGGGTGACCCCAACATTAATACATGCTTGTATGGTTGTGGATTGATACAATTTGTATCTCGGCGTTATGTTAAAAGGATTTGTGTGTCCTCACTAGTGTTGTTGTAAAATTGTTCGGCTCTTAAGTAATGGATAGAAATGTTATATCTCTTTTTTTTCTTTTAATAGCTTCCACTGTTCAATTAAATTTCACCTCTCATATGAAAGTGTTAAATGCACTATGTGCACTAGATATTTTACCCTACATGTATTCTCTCTCCTCAGGGGTTAACTATTGGTTCTGTTTCCCAGACTAGAAGTAATAAGAAGAATGTGTGGCTTACCATTGTGTCTTTTTCGAAAGGTATTTTTGCTCATGGTTGATAGAAGTCTCAGAAAACCACCAATTCTCTCTGTTATTGTTAAAATATGAATGCGCTCTTGTTGTCCCCTTGCATTTGATTTTGACAGAGTCCGATTTAGATTCCAATTTTCTTTGCTCCCTTCAGGCATCTTGTGGGTTATCAAATATTGGTTTATCACTGAAATGGTTATGGAGGTTTTTCATCAAGTCTCTGTCTTGTCCTTCTATGATAAAATTGTTTGAACAATTACAAATGGAAACAAGCACTTGCATATAATCGAGACATGTCTTCTTTTCATTATGGTTTCACTCACTGTGTTTTTACTAGCATGGTCTTGATTCCATATGGAAACACCTGTGTGGTTTTTTCTAGGCCTGATCAGGGTTATGGCAAATTTTAAAAAATGATGCCTGTGTGTAATTGGTTATGTTCACTTAATATATATTTTTGGATCATCGTACAGATTACCAATGGATTTAAAAGGAATTTATACCAACAAGGATAAGGCTCAGGGTTTATTTTTTTGGTTGATTGTTGTTTCATTTCAAGGTTTTGTGATTGATATGATGAAGGTTGTGTATAATCGGACATCCTTTGAAGTATGTTTGTGTTTTAAAAAGAGACATGTGTATATTTTAATTGGACCTGATTGTGAATTAGTGAATGTTGATTGTTATCGTGATGCATTATGGACTATCGGGGATAGATGTTGAGCATATTGTTGTGCATTTTTCCTTTTTAAAGGAAATAAAAGAAAGAAAGGATCAGTTCTTTGTTAAACAAGATTGTGGAATGGAAAGGTTGTTTTGTTTATAAGTTATGATTTCACATGATGTTATGAATTGAGAAATTTTGGGAAAGTTAATTATTGGAACAACAGACAGTTTGGTATAAAATTGAGAAACAGTGAATGTTGGTGCTTTTTGGATTGATTCTAATACAGAGTTATGATTATAGATTATTTAATTTCTTTTATGAACAGTATCCATTATCATCCCCTGTCATTTTCTCACTTTTCCGCTCATTACGAACCCCCTCACAATCCCAGATTCACTTTACAGACCATGTTCTTAAAATTAAATTAAAATTAAATGGAAATTTTGTATTATCGTAGTTAAAGGATGACATAGAGATGGGTCAAAGGTGATATGTTTTTTTAATGCAAAAAAAATTATTGTTTAATGATTTGTTGAGAGGTAATCATGTTCTTACTCCCTTTCATATTATCACTTTTTTGCTCAATACAACCCCCTCAGATATCCCAGAACCATTATTCATCCCCTACTCATTAACAAGTATTAAATGAATTTTATGGATTGGATTGCATGGGTCTGATGTGATTGTTTAGCCAAACTTTGTTTCATATTAAAGAGATGTCATGTATGGTTTTCTTAAAAATCTAGTTTCTAATGAAAGTTGTAAACAGGATGAGCTTCTTCTATAGAGGAAGCCATGGCTGAAATAACAGGGCTAGAGGAAATTGAAACAGAGGCCCTAGAAGGCCTAGATTTTTGATACATTTTGATGCAGTTCCACAAGAGTTAAACCAACTCTTCCAAGCTTGATTTTTCAATTGGATTGGACAAGGGGTAGTCCAAACTAGGCCAGAAAGGCCTCCCCTCCAATCCTAGCATGTCCCTGGTATCCCTTCCCCCCCTCATGTCTCATTACAACCCGAAGTCCCTGAAAATGACGGATGGAAAGAGATTGTTCACCCAATAGTCTCCCAACATCATGGATGGCCCAATTTTTCTCTACCTTCTTCTCCTCCACCGATTAACCAAATGTCCAAATTTCCCCTGCACACTCACCTTTATAGTCTTCCCATGCAGGAAATAGACTCAAAACCGAAGCCCACCACACACATGATAAAGGAAAATATGATGTCGCCCCCTCCTCTCCCTCAAGTGATTCAGGCAAATCCATTTCATCCTGCATGCACTTGAGAGATGACTGATCTCATGTTATCAGTGAGATCAATCCTAAAGGCTCCACACAACATAAGGATAATTCATAAAATTCAAAAGGAGACAACAGAAACAAAGGGAAAATTGCCTCCCAAAGTGGAAAATATGGTTTTTGAGTGTATCTTATTATTGATTGTTGAGAACAGTTGACTGTTGAAGTTTTTGGACAACATACTATTTTTGGATATTTTGGATATGGTTTAAAATATCATTGATATTTCATTTTCAAATTATGAGAATGATGATTGCAGCCACAAGGAGGGATGTGTTTGAAGTATTGACTAGTTATGTTTATTTTTGGTTAAGAAACTAAAGGGAGTCACAAGGGGTCCCACCTACTAGTTATTATTTATTAAAGACCCTTATTATTATTGTAATTCTTCCTCTAAACTAAAAGTTAGTTGAGTTTTAGTTAACTTAACTAAAATAGGCAGTTCAACTACTTCAACTAATTATGATTGCTCAAAAGCAAAAAGAGAAGTAAGAACAAGTGGAGAATAGAAGGAGAAAGCATACTAAGGTCTGATCTTGAGTGTTATTGATATAGTTCAGTTTTCATTCATTCTTTAATTCTTTAAAGGCCTAATTGTCTTTTATGAGAGCAGGGTCATATTGTATACATAAAGATTCAAGGTTGAATTACATCATTCAGACACTTGTTTTAAGAGGTGTTGATCTATCTTTGATAGTCTGTGTAGAATTGTCTATTTATGAATTAAATTTCATGACTGATAAAGGATATTGTGCAGAGTCAAGTGGGAAACAATCTGTGGCAAGTTGATCCAGCTTTTAAAGTTCATTTTTTTACTTTCTATCAGAAGTATGTTTGTATGGTTTTCATCGAGAACATCTAAGTTGGACTTAGGTCCAAACTCCCTCAGGGATTTTTGTAAAGAGAACGATTATTTTGATTTCTTGGAATGAAATAAGTGATTTCTATTCTGTCTCATTTGTGTTAATATGTGACTTGGTATTTTGTTTTTCTCCAAATTTACTTCTGCATCTGTTATATTCATAAAATTGTATAAAAATGTTGAATTTTACAACAATCTTTTATTTATAAAAAATCAGCCTAAGCCCTTGTAACTAATACTTGTTGATTAGGAAACAAATTTTGAGGCTATAAACATAGGGTGATATTTTCGTCTATATTTCCTTAGCCAAGAAAGATCTGAAAATGCTTGAGTAAGATTATTTCATATCTTTTCCTCAACACGGTGGTGGTTCAGCAGGAGGAGAACCCCTCTTGCTTACCAATTGCATTTCAAAATTATGAAGAACTTGTCTGATAAAATCCTCTTTAGACAGAGGCTTGTGATAGAATTTCAACTAATACTTATTTACAACAAAGGACGTATGATCTTCATCAATAGTATTTATCTTCATTGAACCATTGTCATAAACTGTGTTTAGTTCATAGAGTCCCAACCATCGAGTTGAAAATTTACCTTTGAAACTCTTGAACCTACTGTCATATAGAAGGGCCCAATCACCGGGCTAAAAAGATTTATTCTTGATATAATTTTCATGCCATTTAGTTCTTTTTTCTTGAATAAGTGTAGTCCTCTGCATATCATCTTGTATGATTTCATCATGTTCATTTAGCTACATTATCCTCTATTTTTCGGATTCATCCAAATCCATTCCCAATTGCATAGCAGTCTTGGAAGTTTTGACTTGAAATTCTATGGGAAGCAACACATGCTTCTCATACANTCATCACTATGAGCAACAAAAACTGATGAAAAAGATGATGACCCAAAGTTGTCAAACTTGTACAACCTGGTAATATCATCAGCAATTTCAGTTGCAAGAACATGCTTAGGATCTTGTAGATCGTTGATTACAACTTGGTGAGGTGAAAACTCTATGGTTTTACCTTCACCTGAATGAGTGATTTGATATACTGATAGAAGGTTACAAGAAATACTTGGAACACATAATACATCATCTAAATGACCATTTTCTACTTGAACTATTCCACATCCTACAACACTAAGAGATCTATCATCACCAACAAATATTTTCTTGGTGTTACATTCATTTAGAGCAAAAAATATGGCTTTATTCTTAGTCATATGATAAGATGCTCTTGAATCAATAAGACACTCATCCGAAGAAGAAGTAGAAGTTGTGTTGAAAGAGAAACCAGAAGCAGAAAGTGCATGTCCATGAGAAGAAGAAGAAGAAGTAGAATCAATACTGATGTTGTGCTTCTTCATCGCTACTTCTAAAGTTGACATCTTCTTGAAACATTTAGACTCATCATGACCATATTTATCACAAAATTTGCAATGTCTTTCAGTCTTCTTATTTTTATATTTTTATCCTTTGTCACCAATAGGAGCTCAAGCTATCTGAGTGGGTTTGGGGCCCTTATATTGCTTGTTGTTGTAGCGAGGATGTTTCTTCTTGGGATACTTTGGTTTATCTTTCTATTGGGAAACTAAGGCTTTGTTGGAGGTACCTGCAGTGTTGATCACTCCAAGTTTTACAAGCTTATCTTCCCCTCTAATCAAATCAGCACAAAAGGACTCAAGAGTGGGTTTTTTATAAGCTTTCCCTAGAGCCTCTCTCATGGCATAAAAGGTATATACAAACACAGAATATGCACTACCTAGATTAGAAAGGATAAGATAGATGCAACGCTCTTCCTCCATTTTTATCTTACATTCTTTACATAAAATTCTAAGTGTTTTAAACTTAGATAGATAGTCTCCAAGGCAAGAAAAATCACTTGGACTCAAGGTCAGTACTTGATTTCCTAACTGTTGTGCTCGAATAATATTGAGTTTACCAAACCCAAATTCAATATTTTCCCAAGCTTCTTCGGGGTCATCAATTTCTTGAAGGTGGTACCTTAAGTGAGGAGAGATGGACATTTTGATTAGTCCACATACTTTGTCACTCCTATTAGCCCATTTGGATTTCTTATCATCATCAGTGGGTTCTTTTTCCTTTCCCAAGGTAATCTGGTACAAGCCTTTACTTCTTAATAAATATTCCATATGATATTTCCATTGGAATTACTTGGTGCTGGTAAGAAAAACATTACTTGGAGAAGCCATATTAAATATGCAGATAATATGGATTTAAAAACTAAAACTAATGATTTGGATGGAAAGAGCTCGAAAATTTATGCGATTTTTAAAAAAACGGCACTGAAAATAGACTTCAGATGTGAGAGTTATGCCCTTTTAAAAAAAGGCATAAACGATAACCAAATGACCACGTGATAGTGTAAGATGCTTTATGAAGTGACCCACTTTTATAAAGAGAAGTGTGGATCACTTTTACAATGAACTTACTTTATAACAGAAACACTGCATGCAAAATAAATAACTCTAAAATAAAATATTAAAGCTACTTATAGTGATTCACTTTTATACTAGAAGTGAAATACACTTTACAATTTTAGCATGAACTTTTTCAAAACAAAGTAACATAAGAGAGACTTGAACTCAAGACCTCTTACTTAATAAGGCATGTTTTAACCAAATGGTCTAGAAAAACATATTGTGGTGTTCAGAAGGAGGATTGGGGTTGTTGTTGTTGTTGAAGACGGACTTGGAGAGCGTGCTAAAAAAAAACTCTTTTCACACAAGAAAAAAATTTTGCTTCTCGATGACAGCAAGGGTTAGATCTTCGTTAGCTTACCCAGAAGATGCACATTTTTCTATCTGTTTCTAATTTGTCGAGATCACACAAGGAATAGGGAAAAGAGAATATGAATATCTAAAAGAGTAGCAACACCGAAATGAGTAATACAAAACCGAAATAAAACCAAAATACTACTCTGCAAAAAATTTAAAAAATGCGTATTCAAGCTTTATACCTCCAGATCTGACTGTAATGGTCGTATCCTGGGAAAATCGAAACCTTTTTGAGTGAAAAAAAAAGTGTTCCTAAATGAAACGATTGCTCTAGATGCAATGGAATAGTCCTCTCAGACCAAAAATGTACGAAAATGTACGAAAATGGATATGAGGCAACTCGACTTCATGATCTTGATCTACAACAGGAGCGAATCTTCAAACATGCTCTGATACCATGTTCAAAAACACAAGTATTCCAATAGAGGACGAACACCTTCAGTAACCACTGACATAACCAGATCAAATATCAACACACTGAGTTTTTCATGTGGTAAAACCCCTACGAGGAAACATCCACGACCCCAGCCAACGCAGCCACTTGGAGTAGTTTATTAATGCAAAAGAAAAAGATTGCAGAGATATTTTACAATAGAGTTTCTCATAATCGATCATTGGCAAATGACCATCCATGCTATTTAAATAGAGATCATGGACCAATCGGGTGTTAATCCACAGATCAATGGTTGCTAAGATCAAGGAGAGTATGAATCGTCGGATCAGTCTATGTCAGGAACATATCGTGACCGTCGAATTTCCTAACTACAAATGCATACTAATTCATACTAAAGAAACGCACTAAGAAACACACTTTTATCTAATGACACATTATACCAAGTAGATCTTAACTAACTCCTAAGTGTCTAAATATCCTAACAGGTTGTGAAGCTCTGCATTTTCAGGCTCTTGGAAGGAAGAATTCTTGGCCAATTCGACATTTAATCATTTTTCCACAGGTATGATTCTTTTTCTCTCCATCCATGATGTATTCTCTATTGTATGAACACATGATGGCTCAGGGATTCTTGGATTATGTGTGTTCTTGATAATTTTGACTGTGTAGATATGTGTTATATCTCTTTGTGATGACTGTAAAATATTTGGGATTGCAAGTAAATGAATTGGGTATTTTAAGTTGCACATTGACTGGTCGCTCGGCCAGTTTAGTATCATGATGGGTCTCTATGGAATAATAAGTGAATGGCGCTAATATCACTTTGCGTTGATGATGGAGGGTTTCACTGTTGGTTATTTTGTTCCCTCACAGTCATGATTGTAACCTTTACCCAGTCGCAGAGGGATTGCCAACAGTTGCTGTGTTTTTTAATTAAAACCTCGAGTCATGGTAATTGGCCCATTCTTACTGTCTTTTCATCGAAGTCTCCCAAGATCCAGTCTTGTGTGACCCCAACATTAATACATGCATGTATGGTTATGGATTGATACAAGTTGTATCTCAACATTATGTCAAAATCATGTGTGCGTCCTCACTGGTGTTGATGTCAAGCTATTTGACTCTTAAGTAATCGATAGAAATGTCATATCTTTATGTTTTCATTTAATAACTACCACTGTTCAATTAAATTTCTCCTCTCCTCTACAAGTGTTAAATGCACTATTTGTTATGTTTCCCAGACTGGGAGTAATAAGAAGATTGTGTGGCTCACTATTATGTCTTTTCGAAAGGTATTTTTGCCTATGGTTGATAGAAGTCTCGGAAAACCATCAACTCTCTGTGTTATTCTTAAAAGATGAACATGCTCTTTTTCCCCCCTGCATTTGATTTTGACAGAGTCTGATTTATATTTTAACTGTCTTTTCTCCCTTCAGGCATATTCTCAGTTGTCAAATATTGGTTTATCAGTGAAATGGTTATGGAGGTTTTTCGTCGAGTCTCTGTCTCGTCCTTCTATTATAAAATTGGTTGAACAATTACAAATGGAAACATGCACTTGCATACAGTTGAGAGATATCTTCTTTTCATTATGGTTTCACTCACAGTGTTTTTACCAGTGTGTTCTTGATTGCATATGGAGACACCTATGTGGTTTTTGCTAGGCCTGATCAAGGTTATGGCCTATTTTAAAAAATGATGCCTGTGTGTAATTGGTTATGTTCGCTTCATCTATATTATTCAATCATCGTACAGATTACCAATGGGTTTAAAATGAAGTTATACCCATAGGGATAAGGATCGTGGTTTATTGTTTTAGTTGACTATTGTTTCATTTCTAGGCTTTGTGATTGATATGAGGAAGGATGTGTACAATTGGGCATGCTTTGAAGTCTATTCACGTTTTAAAAAGAGACCTGTGTATAATTTAATTGGGCCCGATTGTGAAAAAATGAATGTTGATTGTTATCGTGATGCATTATGGAATATCAGAGATAGATGTCGAGCATATTGTTGTGCATTTTTTTTATTTTTTTTTAAAGGAAGGGAAAGAAAGAAAAGATTAATGCTTTTTAAATGGGATTGTTGAATGGAAAGGTTGTTTTGTTTATAAGTTATGATTGCACAGAATGTTATGAATTGAGAAATTATGGGAAAGTTAATTATTGGAAAACCAGACAGTTTGGTATAAAATTGAGAAACAATGAATGTTGGTTCTTTTTGGATTGATTCTAATACAGAGTTATGATTATCGATTATTTAATTTGTTTTATGATCAGTATCCATTATCATCCCCTATCATTTTCTCACTTTTTCACTCATTATGAATCCCCTCACAATCCCATATTCACTTTGCATGCCCTATTCTTAAAATTATATTAAAATTAAATGGAAACTTTGTATTACATCAATTAAAGGATGACTCGGAGATGGGTCACAGTTGATATGTTTTTTTATTGCAACACAGTTGATTATTTAATGATTTTTTGAGCAGTAATCATGTTCTTACTCCCTTTCATCTTATCACTTTTTCTCTCAATACAACCCCCTCAGATATCCCAAAACCAATATTCACCCCCTACTCATTAACAAGTATTAAATGAATTTTATGGATTGGATTGCATGGGTCTGATGTGATTGATAAGACAAACTTTGTTTCATATTAAA
Source organism: Picea glauca (assembly GCA_000966675.3). NCBI lineage: Eukaryota > Viridiplantae > Streptophyta > Pinopsida > Pinales > Pinaceae > Picea > Picea glauca. The sequence goes on along the minus strand of JZKD02S2191128.1, from coordinate 14,556 downwards.
GAGATGCCATGTATGGTTTGTTTAAGAATCTATTTTCTAATGAACGTTGCATACAGAATGAGATTATTCATCAGAGGAATCCATGGCCAAAATAACAGGGGCAGAGGAAATTGGAACCGAGTCCCTAGAAGGCCTAGATTTTTGATACATTTTGATGCAGATCCACAAGAGTTAAAAAAGCTCTTCCAAAATGGATTTTTCAATTGGATTGGACAAGGGGTATTCCAACCTAGGCTAGAAATGCCTCCCTTCCAATCCTAGCTTGTCCCTGGTATCCATGTCCCCCCTCATGTCTCATTACAAACTGAAGTCCCTGACATTGTTCACCCAACAGTCTCCCAACATCGTGGCTAGCCCAATTTGTCTCTACCTGCTCCTCATCCACTGATTAACCCAAATATCCAAATTTCCCCTGCACACGCACGTATACAGTCTTCCCACGCAAGCAAGAAACTCAAAAGTTAAGCCCACCACATGCATGATAAAGGAAAAGTTGATGCCTCCCCCTCCTCTCCCTCAAGTGATTCAACCAAATCCATTTCATCATGCATGCACTTGAGAGATGACTACTCTCATTTTATCAGTGAGATAAAGCCCAAAGTCTCCACACAGCCTAAGGCTAATTCAAAAAAGTCAAAAGTAGACAACAACAACAAAGGGAAAATTACCTCCCAAAGTGGAAAATATGGTTTTTGAGTGTATTTTATTATTGTTTGTTGAGAACAATTAATTGTTGAAGTTTTTGGACAACAAAATATTTTTGGATATTTTGGATATTATATTTTTTGGATATGGTTTAAAATATCATTGATTTTTAATTTTCAAATTATGATAATGATGATGGGAGCCACAAGGAGGGATGTGTTTGATTGATTGACTAGTTATGTATATTTTTGTTAAGAAACTAAAGGGAGTCACAAGGGGTCCCACCTACTAGTTATTATTTATTAAATACCCTTATTAATATTATAATTCTTCCTCTAAACTAAAAGTTAGTTGAGTTTTAGTTAACTTAACTAAAAGAGGTAGTTGAACTACTTCAACTAATTGTGATTGCTTAAAGGAAAAAAGAGAAGGAAGAATAGGTGGAGAATAGAAGGAGAAAGCATAGTAAGGTCTGCTCTTGAGTTTTATTGAGATAGTTTAGTTTTCATTCATTCTTTAATTCATTAAAAGCCTAATTCTCTTTTATGACAGGAGGGTCCTATTGTAGACAAAAAGATTCAAGGTTGAATTACATCATTCAGACACTTGTTTTCAGAGGTGTTGATCCATCTTTGATAGTCTGTGTAGACTTGTATGTTTATGAATTAAATTTCATCACTGATAAAGGATATTGTGCAGATTCGAGTGGGCAGAAATCTGTGGCAAGTTGATCCAACTTTTAAAGTTTAGTTTTTTACTTTCTGTCAAAAGTCCTTTTGTATGTTTTTCATCGGGGAAATCTAAGTTTGACTTTGGTCCAAACTCCCTAAGGGATTTTTGTAAAGAGAACGATTATTTTGATTTCTTGGAATGAAATAAGAGATTTAAATTCTGTCTCATATGTGTTAATATGTGACTTGGTATTTTTTCTTTTGTCTCCACATTTACTTCTGCATATGTTATATTCAGAAAATTATATAAAAATGTTGAATTTGACAACAATATTTTATTTATAAAAAAATGGCCTAAGCCCTTGTAACTAATACTTGTGGATTAGGAAACAAATTTTGATGCTATAAACATAGGGTGATATTCCCATCTATCTTTCCTTATCCAATCAAGATCAGAAAATGCTTGAGTAACATTATTTCATATATTTTCCTCAACATTTATTTGGCGACCATACTAGGGAGACCTTCCATATATCTCTGGTTGATTTTTATGCTTGATTATCATTGAATATAGATACATATTTTATATTGATTCTTTGAGTGTTTCATTTCTTAATGACTGTACATGTTTCAAGGCAACCCAATATTGAGCCTAGTCTTCAAGATCAGACCAACATTGCTTTAAACGTGTTTAATACCATCTTAGATACCTCTAATACCTGGGTTGAGCTTAATCGCTCATGGGAAGCAATTCAACAAGACATAAGTGCCCAAGAACGTTGGGAAGATAGGAAAAGACAACTTAGGAATCATCCATAGATTTATTTTTCCTACATTTTTTATCTTCATTTCATGTCCTTAGACCCTTGTATTTCTAGGAGAAAAAGAGGTTTATCACTGCAAATTAATCCTATTTCTGAAATAGGAATAAGGAACGTTGTGTTGTCAACTCAACAAAGTTCTCTAAGGAGAAATTTGTATGATTCAGCTAGTTCGTCTTTCTCTCCCTTCCCCATCATCCACAAGATGACATTTAGTGGTGGCTCTAGTGGCAATGGAGGTGCTTCTTCATCTCAATATTTAGCTTCGTCGGTGATTGGTATTTTATATAGTCACCAAGTTCCTGTCCAGTCTACCAAAAACCCCGCCAAAGTCATTAAAAAGTATGGGTTGTTTCAGTTTGAAGAAGATGCTACAACTACCCAGTGGCATGTTTCTTCCCCTCTTAACCTAGCACCTGCTACTCATCCACTTCCTAAATTCAAAAAGTATCTCCCTAGGTTTTCAGGGAATAACATTGTCACTATGAATGAACACTTGGTGGCATTTTCTAATTCCTTTCACAACATAGGAGCCAATGACAATGATACTTGTATGAGCTTATTTATGAATTCCCTTGAAGGGAAGGATGTGGCCAATTTCTTTGATCTCCCTCCTAAGATTTTATCTACTTGGGAGGATTTAGTCTATTGGTTCAAATATACCTATGTGAAATCTAAAATTCCAGCCGAGTAGTTATGGGAGTACAATAACATCGCTTATAAGGATGGTGAGACTATCAAGTCCTTCAACTTGCATTTCACCAAATTATACAACCAAATCCCCGGACTCATTCACCCTCAAAACCAAGCCTCTTTCATGCATTATTATAATGCATTACCTTCCCCCTATCATCATAGGATTAAGTAAAAGGCCATTTATAACCTTGGTTCCTCTCTGCACATTTTTTTAGAGTATGAAGAACAACTTGAAAGAATAGGTCTTCCTAAGGGAGACTCATTTAAATAGACAGACATGTCCTCCCTCTTATATCTTGTACAATACATGAATAATAGAATGATAGTGTATTAATGGAACAGAAATGTGCACTCTCTTACCCATGGAGCTTCATCTTCTTCTGCACCCACCTTTAGAAATCCAAATGAAAATAATTTCCAGCCTAAAGCTATCATGCCTCATAGTTGGTGTAGATTTTGCAAGGAACACCATGAGGAAAGTACATGTGAGGTAAATAAGAGTGCCAGAGATAAAATATTTGGTAAGATACCTAAAACTACTATTGATGTCCTAGACTTTGCAGAGCTAGAATATGTCATGATCATAAATACGAGGAATAAATACTATGCTCTCAAAAGAAAATATGATTCTCCCCACACTTCTTCTAGCCCAACCTCATCTTCACCAGCTGCTAATGTTCAGGTTCCTAAGGATCCTGATAGTCAAGGAACTACCTCCCCTCTTCCCTCTTCAAAATACAACATTCTAAATCAATTGGCCAACATCAAAGCATATGCAACCCTCCTGGACATGTTTGTTGTCCCTAAACAACAAAAACATCTAAAAACTTTCAGGGAAGGAAAATATTTTGTTGTAACGAACCTCTTTGAAGAGATAGATGAAGAGGATTCTTTTATAAATAAAGTAGGTGTACATAACTTTAGACACCCTGTAAAAAACCCCCCATTTTATATTTCTATAAAGATTATGGATAAGATTTCCCATTGTTGCCTCATTAACAGCGGTTCGGGCCCAAGTGTAATGTCGAATATTATTATGGAAGAGCTAGGCTTGTCTTGTACAAATGAAAATTCCAAAAGCATGATATATTCTAATAGTCTACAACAAATTACCATAGGTTAAATCAAGGACATGACCTTGGTTTTTTGTGCACACCTTGAAATAAGGACAACCCTTAATGGTCAGGTAATTGATATGCCAACGAGTAACTATTCGATCATTTTAGGAAGAGATTGGCAAGATTTGACGGGTGGATACCTCTCACTTGATGGGACACACTTATCCATTCCTCAGAATGGTAAAAACATTATAGTCCTAAGAGAGGGGAGAATTTCACCTTACATAGAAAGTGTCCCACAACCTAATGCAAATTATTTCATGGAAGACTTAGGAATGTATTCCATCTTTGTTGATGAGTACATCACTACCTTGAAACAAATTGACTTAGACGACGGGATGTGGCATATGCACTTTGATGGTTCATGCTCCAATGAAGGAAACATAGATGGTATTATCTTATACTCTCATGTGGGTAAAATTCATAACGTTTCCTATAGGTTAGAGTTTTCTTGCACAAACAATGTCACTGAATTTGAAGCATTATTGTTAGGCATTGAAAATGCCTATAATCTGGGTTGTGGTCACCTTACAGTTTTTGGGGATTCTGAATTTATTGTAAACCTTGTATGTAAGATATAATGTCCTAGAAACAAGTTAATGAAATGATACACCCAAAATGTTTGGTCACTTATCTCTAACTTACTATCTTTCAACAACACTCATGTTAAAAGGGAATTGAACTCACTGGTTGACCGGTTAGTTGTTTTTTCATCCTCTCCTAATCGAAAATTTTTTCCACAAATACCTGAAAGTACCTTTCAATATTTGTATCATCCACATATCCCTGACAATATCGAGTCATGGCAGGTGTTCCCTAGTGATGAGAGAATATGTTCTTTCATTCAAAATGAACCTTATAATCCTAAGGAAATTATATCAATGGAAGATAACAAGATTCCTAAAGGCTCAACTCCTCTAGAAAGTTCATTTTCATCAAGTGATGTAGGCAAAAAAGAGAAACATAAATAAGAGGAGCCAAAAAGGAAAGTGGGTGAAACCATTCCCTTGAACATTGCACCACTTGAGTCTCCAAAGAATGTTAAAATAGGTGCCCAATGTTCTGTTGAATAAAAGTGAAGTTCGCTAGGCTGCTTGGTTAATTTCAATATGTTTTTTCTTGGTCTTATGAGGATCTTTGTGGTTTTTATCCTGCTCTTATACAACATTCCATTCCTATCAAGGAGGGCATAAAACCGGTTTGGAAAAAAAAAAGACCCATTAACCCTCCATTGGAAGAAACTATTCAAAAGGAGTTGGAAAAACTCTTGAAGGTTGGGATCATCTTTCCGGTTAAGTATTTTGAATGGGTTTGCAATTTGGTTCCTGCTTGGAAAATAACTGGTCAAATAAGGTTATGCGTAGATTTTCGCGCATTGAATTGGGCTAATATAAAAGATCATTTTCCTCTCCCTAATATGGAAGTGATTTTGTAGCAAGTTGTAGGGTCACAGATGATGTCCTTACTTAACGTTTTTTTTGGTTACAATCGAATCAAGGTAAGAAGGGAAGATAAATATAAAACCACTTTTATTACTTGTTGGGGAAATTTTTCTTATGAACATATTTCTTTTTTCTTATCTAATGCAAGTGCCACTTTTCAAAGAGCTATGCAACTAGATTTTGATGATTTGATCGGCAAGATTATTCAGATCTATCTTGATGACTTAACTGTGTACTCTAAAAACCGATCAGATGATTTTTGTCATCTTAAAAGAGTTCTCATGCGATGCAGGAAATTTGGCATTTCTCTAAATCCTTATAAGTTTATTTTCGGTGTTACCAAGGGCAAGCTCCTTGGACACATTATCTCTGATTTAGGAATAAACATTGATCCTAAAAGGATTGTTGCTATCCTAAATCTGCCTACTCCCACTTCCAAGAAGGAGGTTTAATCTTTTATGGGTGTTATTAACTTTGTCTGTAGGTTTGTTCCTGATTTTTCTATAATGTTCAAGCCAATTCATAATATGCTTAAGAAAGATCATTCCTTTTCTTGGACATATGATGTCGAAAATTCTCTTATAGGGATCAGGAAAGAAATCAGTTCCACATCGGTTTTGGTGAAGCCGGATTTTGAGAAATAATTTATGATATATACTAATGTCACAGAGGAATCCGTTTCTTCTATCTTCATGCAAGGTGATGACCAAGGTAACAAAAAACTAGTGGATTACATGAGTCAAATATTTTCTAATGATGAGTTTAAATATTATTTTACTGAAAAACATTATTTCGCTCTTGTTAAAGCTGTTGAAAAAATTATCCACTTCATCTTAGGTAAGCACACATTGGTAAAATTTCCTTTACCCAATGTCAATTTTTTTTCTCTCACGGACTTATCTTCCAGGGAAGCTTGCACATTGGCTTTCCAATATCCAGGAGAATGATTTAACTATCGTGACTTCTAACACCATCAAGGGACGTGACTTATCCCTTCACTTACCTCAACATGTTGAAACTAGTGAAGAAATTGATGAACAATATAGTTCTCTATCAACATTGTTCTACATTGATAATCAAATTCTTCTTGTGTCTGAACATCCTTGGTATAAAAATTTGGTTTACTATTTGAAAAATAAAATATGTCTAGATAACTTAGACACTCATCAAAGAAGAAGGATCCATCTCAAATCTGCTAGATACGTCATTATAGGATAATTCTTGTTTAGAAGATTTGTCGATGGTATGTTGCTTCACTGTGTAAACAATGAGGAAGAAAATAAATTGTTGCAAGAAACTCATGGTTCTTCAAATTCTGTTATTTATGTAGGAGGTCATTTTTCTGTTAAACCACTGCTTTTAAGATTATCAGAAAGGGATACTATTGGCCTTCAATATTTTGTGATTCGTATGTTTTTTTGAGATCTTATGACAAGTGCCATAAATTTGTTGGGAAAGAACACCTTTCGGCCATGCCGTTACAACTTTTCCTCCTGGACTTTCCTTTTTCAAAATGGGGTTTGGACTTTATTGGTCCTATTAATCCTCCGTCTTCAGCAGGAAAAGTATTTGTCTTGACAGCCACAAAATATTTTACAAAATGGTTTGATTCTGTCCCTCTTAAACATTCGACAGATGAGAAGGTGATTTATTTCCTTGAAAATAATATTTTTTCCAGATTTGGTCTTCCTTTGGAAATTATTACAGGCAATGGTCCCACTTTTATTTCTGCTAAGATGGCCCAATTTTTAGCTAAGTTGGGGGTTAAAAATTTTACCTCATCAACTTATTACCCCCAAGGAAATGGGTAGGACAAGTCTACCAATAATAATCTGGTGAGAATTATCAAAAGTCTCATCAAATATAAGCCTCGTCAATGGCACACTCTCCTCACTTATGCCCTTTGGGTAGATCGAACTACCACTAAGGTGAGCACTGGTTTCACTCCTTTCCATCTTGTTTATGGTCAAGAAGCTATTCTTCCTACTGAGATAGAACTTTCCTCCTTAATGTTAATGCTATAGGTTGAAGAATTAAATTCTTCTGATGTTTCTCAAAGAATGAATGCACTCCTAGATTTAGAGGAGCAAAGGATGTTTTCCTTGGGTAATATAAAGAGAAGACAACAGACTGTTAAAAAATATTTCAACAAGAGTGTCAAAGATGTCAAATTTGAAGTCAGTGAGAAGGTATTTTTGTGGGATTCAGCTCATGTTTATAGAGGAATACATTTAAAGTTTCAAACATTATGGCAGGGTCCTTTTAAGATTTCTTTTGTCCTGGGTGAAAATTCTTATACTCTAAAGGACTTACAGGAGCGATTGTTTTCCTACAACACTAACGGTTCCCACTTAAAACATTACGTGGAACCAACTTGAAGAGTTTAACACTGTTTAGATTGTTTTGTATTATAGTAGTTTTCATTTCTTCTTTTACATTAGTAGTTTTCCATTTATGCTATTTCATTTTATGTCATTTCATTTCTTCTTATTCCATTTTTACTATTTCATTTTTGTTATGACATTTCTTGCTTTTGTTATTTTGACTTCAATTTTTGTCAAAAATAAAATGTTGGATCTATTTTACCACATCGACACTTCTGCAAAGTATTGTTAGTCAATAGAAATCAATATTAAACAATTGTCATGATGTTCCCCTTGAAGGCATCATTGAAATTGATATCTTATGTTACTGTTGTTTTATGAGATAGTTGGTTTTATCTCACTTCTGCTTTCCTTTTCTTCATCCATTTTGAGATTCAAAACAACAAGTTTAGAAATTTTTTCTCCTTGAAGGAAAGAAAAAATTTAGTTGAATGATTATACTTACAGGGATAAATCCCTTCATACTTAACACTTTCCATGAGTTATTCCCAAATTCCCGGTCATTTTTCCATTAAATTTGCTCACTTCCCCCTGTTGCATAACCATTCTGATTTATATCTTCTTGATCTGATGTTACTTGGTCTATGAAACCAGACATTCTGAGTTATTAATATGTTGGAAACATATTTCCCTGTGGAGTCGCCATTTTGTTGACGATTAAAATCGTAACAATGAATTCCACCCGCAAAGTATTGTTAAAGCCCTTTTATTTAAACTATGCTAATAACATAATACTAGTAGGTGGGACCCCCTTGTAGACTAGAGGCGCAAGGATAGACATATTATACATGTTTTTCTTCTATTTCTTATGCTTCCTGCAGTGTCCTACATTTTTTATGATGCGGTCTTGGTTTCATTTGATGTGATAACAGGTGGATGAAGGATTTTTTGTGGAATGATTTTTGCGATCCAAAACATTTTTATGGTTATGAGGAGCATGTTATTTATAGTTTCTATGATTTAACCATGTCACTAATTATTATTATCAATTACCTAGCCACATATATGCAAGAGATATTTTAATTGTAGCATGATCAAAACAAGAAAAAAAAAACTTATGAAAAAATATTGAAGGGGAAGAAGTTATATGTTTGAGATATGATAAAGGATTATATGAAAATTTGAATGGAAAAGTTAAAGGATATTAGTGTTAGTCCTAACTATTATGCTATTGTTGGTTAGTGGGATATGCAAATTTCATTAGATTTGAATGGGGCGCATATAGCATTTCAATATGTATTATGGCATGGAGTTATGGAAAGGGTTAACATGTAAATTATATTGGGTGGCACACTATGCAATGGATATCGTCACATATTTTACAATGGTCTGGCATTGAATACATGGTTTAATTAATTGGTGAATGTAATGCTTGTTGGGATGTCTCATACTTTGAATTGAATAGGCCAGGTGATGGAAGCGATGTGCATTTACTGTACGTCACTCCATACTCCCTTTATCGACCGTCACCCTAGCATTACTTGTTTGTTTCATTTTTCGATTTGTTGGTTGTGAAGCTCTTCATTTTCAAGCTCTTGCAAGGAAGAAGGCTCAGCCAACTCGCCATTTAAGCGTTTTTCCACAGGTGTGATTATTTTTCTCTCCATCCATGAGGTATTCTCTATTGTATGAACAAATGCTAGCTCAGTGATGCTTGGATTCTGTGTGTTCTTGAGAATTTATACTGTGTAGATGTGTGTTATAGCTCTATGTGATGATTGTAAAATGTTTGGGATTGCAGGCAAAAGAATTGGATATTTTAAGTTGTGGATTGATTGGTTGCTTGGTCAGTTTAATATCATGATGGGTCTTTGTGGAATAATAAGTGAATGGGGTTCATATCATTCTACGTTGATGATGGAGGGTTTCACCGTCAGTTATTTCCTTCCCTCACAGTCATGATTGTGACCCTTACCCAGTCGTAGAGGGATTTCCAACAAATGTTGTGTTTTTTTCTTCAAACCTCGAGTCATGGTCATTGGCCCGTTCTTACTGTCTTTTCACCAAAGTCTCCCAATATCCAGTATTGGGTGACCCCAACATTAATACATGCTTGTATGGTTGTGGATTGATACAATTTGTATCTCGGCGTTATGTTAAAAGGATTTGTGTGTCCTCACTAGTGTTGTTGTAAAATTGTTCGGCTCTTAAGTAATGGATAGAAATGTTATATCTCTTTTTTTTCTTTTAATAGCTTCCACTGTTCAATTAAATTTCACCTCTCATATGAAAGTGTTAAATGCACTATGTGCACTAGATATTTTACCCTACATGTATTCTCTCTCCTCAGGGGTTAACTATTGGTTCTGTTTCCCAGACTAGAAGTAATAAGAAGAATGTGTGGCTTACCATTGTGTCTTTTTCGAAAGGTATTTTTGCTCATGGTTGATAGAAGTCTCAGAAAACCACCAATTCTCTCTGTTATTGTTAAAATATGAATGCGCTCTTGTTGTCCCCTTGCATTTGATTTTGACAGAGTCCGATTTAGATTCCAATTTTCTTTGCTCCCTTCAGGCATCTTGTGGGTTATCAAATATTGGTTTATCACTGAAATGGTTATGGAGGTTTTTCATCAAGTCTCTGTCTTGTCCTTCTATGATAAAATTGTTTGAACAATTACAAATGGAAACAAGCACTTGCATATAATCGAGACATGTCTTCTTTTCATTATGGTTTCACTCACTGTGTTTTTACTAGCATGGTCTTGATTCCATATGGAAACACCTGTGTGGTTTTTTCTAGGCCTGATCAGGGTTATGGCAAATTTTAAAAAATGATGCCTGTGTGTAATTGGTTATGTTCACTTAATATATATTTTTGGATCATCGTACAGATTACCAATGGATTTAAAAGGAATTTATACCAACAAGGATAAGGCTCAGGGTTTATTTTTTTGGTTGATTGTTGTTTCATTTCAAGGTTTTGTGATTGATATGATGAAGGTTGTGTATAATCGGACATCCTTTGAAGTATGTTTGTGTTTTAAAAAGAGACATGTGTATATTTTAATTGGACCTGATTGTGAATTAGTGAATGTTGATTGTTATCGTGATGCATTATGGACTATCGGGGATAGATGTTGAGCATATTGTTGTGCATTTTTCCTTTTTAAAGGAAATAAAAGAAAGAAAGGATCAGTTCTTTGTTAAACAAGATTGTGGAATGGAAAGGTTGTTTTGTTTATAAGTTATGATTTCACATGATGTTATGAATTGAGAAATTTTGGGAAAGTTAATTATTGGAACAACAGACAGTTTGGTATAAAATTGAGAAACAGTGAATGTTGGTGCTTTTTGGATTGATTCTAATACAGAGTTATGATTATAGATTATTTAATTTCTTTTATGAACAGTATCCATTATCATCCCCTGTCATTTTCTCACTTTTCCGCTCATTACGAACCCCCTCACAATCCCAGATTCACTTTACAGACCATGTTCTTAAAATTAAATTAAAATTAAATGGAAATTTTGTATTATCGTAGTTAAAGGATGACATAGAGATGGGTCAAAGGTGATATGTTTTTTTAATGCAAAAAAAATTATTGTTTAATGATTTGTTGAGAGGTAATCATGTTCTTACTCCCTTTCATATTATCACTTTTTTGCTCAATACAACCCCCTCAGATATCCCAGAACCATTATTCATCCCCTACTCATTAACAAGTATTAAATGAATTTTATGGATTGGATTGCATGGGTCTGATGTGATTGTTTAGCCAAACTTTGTTTCATATTAAAGAGATGTCATGTATGGTTTTCTTAAAAATCTAGTTTCTAATGAAAGTTGTAAACAGGATGAGCTTCTTCTATAGAGGAAGCCATGGCTGAAATAACAGGGCTAGAGGAAATTGAAACAGAGGCCCTAGAAGGCCTAGATTTTTGATACATTTTGATGCAGTTCCACAAGAGTTAAACCAACTCTTCCAAGCTTGATTTTTCAATTGGATTGGACAAGGGGTAGTCCAAACTAGGCCAGAAAGGCCTCCCCTCCAATCCTAGCATGTCCCTGGTATCCCTTCCCCCCCTCATGTCTCATTACAACCCGAAGTCCCTGAAAATGACGGATGGAAAGAGATTGTTCACCCAATAGTCTCCCAACATCATGGATGGCCCAATTTTTCTCTACCTTCTTCTCCTCCACCGATTAACCAAATGTCCAAATTTCCCCTGCACACTCACCTTTATAGTCTTCCCATGCAGGAAATAGACTCAAAACCGAAGCCCACCACACACATGATAAAGGAAAATATGATGTCGCCCCCTCCTCTCCCTCAAGTGATTCAGGCAAATCCATTTCATCCTGCATGCACTTGAGAGATGACTGATCTCATGTTATCAGTGAGATCAATCCTAAAGGCTCCACACAACATAAGGATAATTCATAAAATTCAAAAGGAGACAACAGAAACAAAGGGAAAATTGCCTCCCAAAGTGGAAAATATGGTTTTTGAGTGTATCTTATTATTGATTGTTGAGAACAGTTGACTGTTGAAGTTTTTGGACAACATACTATTTTTGGATATTTTGGATATGGTTTAAAATATCATTGATATTTCATTTTCAAATTATGAGAATGATGATTGCAGCCACAAGGAGGGATGTGTTTGAAGTATTGACTAGTTATGTTTATTTTTGGTTAAGAAACTAAAGGGAGTCACAAGGGGTCCCACCTACTAGTTATTATTTATTAAAGACCCTTATTATTATTGTAATTCTTCCTCTAAACTAAAAGTTAGTTGAGTTTTAGTTAACTTAACTAAAATAGGCAGTTCAACTACTTCAACTAATTATGATTGCTCAAAAGCAAAAAGAGAAGTAAGAACAAGTGGAGAATAGAAGGAGAAAGCATACTAAGGTCTGATCTTGAGTGTTATTGATATAGTTCAGTTTTCATTCATTCTTTAATTCTTTAAAGGCCTAATTGTCTTTTATGAGAGCAGGGTCATATTGTATACATAAAGATTCAAGGTTGAATTACATCATTCAGACACTTGTTTTAAGAGGTGTTGATCTATCTTTGATAGTCTGTGTAGAATTGTCTATTTATGAATTAAATTTCATGACTGATAAAGGATATTGTGCAGAGTCAAGTGGGAAACAATCTGTGGCAAGTTGATCCAGCTTTTAAAGTTCATTTTTTTACTTTCTATCAGAAGTATGTTTGTATGGTTTTCATCGAGAACATCTAAGTTGGACTTAGGTCCAAACTCCCTCAGGGATTTTTGTAAAGAGAACGATTATTTTGATTTCTTGGAATGAAATAAGTGATTTCTATTCTGTCTCATTTGTGTTAATATGTGACTTGGTATTTTGTTTTTCTCCAAATTTACTTCTGCATCTGTTATATTCATAAAATTGTATAAAAATGTTGAATTTTACAACAATCTTTTATTTATAAAAAATCAGCCTAAGCCCTTGTAACTAATACTTGTTGATTAGGAAACAAATTTTGAGGCTATAAACATAGGGTGATATTTTCGTCTATATTTCCTTAGCCAAGAAAGATCTGAAAATGCTTGAGTAAGATTATTTCATATCTTTTCCTCAACACGGTGGTGGTTCAGCAGGAGGAGAACCCCTCTTGCTTACCAATTGCATTTCAAAATTATGAAGAACTTGTCTGATAAAATCCTCTTTAGACAGAGGCTTGTGATAGAATTTCAACTAATACTTATTTACAACAAAGGACGTATGATCTTCATCAATAGTATTTATCTTCATTGAACCATTGTCATAAACTGTGTTTAGTTCATAGAGTCCCAACCATCGAGTTGAAAATTTACCTTTGAAACTCTTGAACCTACTGTCATATAGAAGGGCCCAATCACCGGGCTAAAAAGATTTATTCTTGATATAATTTTCATGCCATTTAGTTCTTTTTTCTTGAATAAGTGTAGTCCTCTGCATATCATCTTGTATGATTTCATCATGTTCATTTAGCTACATTATCCTCTATTTTTCGGATTCATCCAAATCCATTCCCAATTGCATAGCAGTCTTGGAAGTTTTGACTTGAAATTCTATGGGAAGCAACACATGCTTCTCATACATTAATTAATAAGGTGTATGGTCCTTTTTGTTTCTCCAAGTTGTTCTGTAGGCCCATAAAGATTCAGGAAACCAATCCACCCAATATTTATGGTGTAACTGAACTGTCTTGGTAAGTATAGCCTCTATCACTTTGTTGGTTGATTCCACTTGTTTGTTTGGTTGGGGGTGGTAAGGAAAGGATTTTCTATGTTTAATATGATATTGTTCAGTAATATCTTTGACCATATTGGAGGCAAATTGGGTTCCTTGTTCTGTCACTATTTCTTGAGGCACACCAAAATGAGTAAAGATGTCCTCAAATAGAAAATCAACAACTTATTGTTCATTTGCAGAGTACAAATCTTTAGCCTCTACCCATTTAGTCACATAATCTATATAGACCAGTATATACCTTCTTCTTCTAGACATGGGGTTGATAGGGTGTTATAACCCTAAAATGCACCATACAGGTTTACCTGGAATCAGGCCAACTCATGCCTCTTCCTAGCCAAAGCCATGCTGAGTATTTCCTCAAAAAACCACTTAAAACAAGAAACCCGCGCCCTAACTGCTCATTGGGCGCGGGCATCCGCTTGCTGCCCTCTTACTGCACGTGGGTATCCGCGGGCTAACCCAAAATAGCCCGCGAGTACCTAACAATGCAAAAAATCAGGGAAGTTTCCGCCGAGACACGAGGCTTTTTGTCAGTTAACTGAAACTCTCCGCCATGCATGGCCGAGAGTTCGA
>JZKD02S2191117.1:7697-18415 GCA_000966675.3 Picea glauca | reverse complement strand
AACTCAACCTTCCATTTGAAGAATAAGAATATACAATTGAGGTACCACTTCATACGATCTGCCTTGGAAGATGGTCATTTGAAGTTGGAAAAGATACACACTAGCCAGAATCCTGCAAACATGTTAACAAAGGGACTAATCAAGGAGAAACTAAGTTCCTGCTCAGTTTCAATTGGTCTTCAAGAATTAATATTAAAATGAGAAATTTTCCAAGTCCAAGAAGGTTTAGAGTCTAGCATATACAGCAACGGTGGAGTTGTTAAGATTAGTCTCCAAGTGGGAGATTATTGGTTGTGGAGCCTGATTATCTTCCTAATTTAGAGGTCTTTGTTTTCAACTGTGTTTATACCCCATGAAGACTTTACACCCTAGAAGAATGTACACTCTTCCACGTGGGGGAGTGCAGAGGGGGGTTGCCCCCTCTGCGGGGTTCGGGGGGGCTATCCCCTCGGCTGGAGAGTCCAAGGGAAAGAAGGGGTTCAGGGGCGAAGCCCCCAAAGGAAAAATTGCCTTGTAAATGTATATTGTGATTTCATTGTAAATCTGGATCGTTCATTATAAGTTCGCAGATCTAACAGTAGAAATTATGTTAAGGTTTTTTTCCCTAGAAGGCAACCCTCTGTTATGAGGGAAATGCATTGTGGCTATGCATTATGGTGAATATTTTATTCTGATATATGAGACTGTGAAAGAAATAATAAGAAGTTACAACGTGTTTGTTGTAGGTTGTTTCCCTTTATATGATGGATAATAATAAAGGAAGGACCTGGAAATTTCTCTGGTGGACGTAGCCCACACTAGGTGAACCACGTAAATATGTGTCTCTATTGTATTGTGTATCTTCTGTGTTTTATTTATGCATTTGTCTTATTTTATTGCTCCACGGTCATGTTTTTCTAACAAGATGGTTAGATGAATGAACCAAGACATTGGTTTCACAAGGAAACCTTGATATGTCTTGTGAGACATTGATTCCATGAGGAAACCTTGATATGTATTAGACATTGGTTTCATGAGGAAACCTGTATATGTCAAATAAGGTCCAAGATGGCATTCCCTTTCAGAGGGGGACAGTTGAGCCAATTGATCTCATTGATCTTGTAGCTCCAGTTAATGTTTCCAGAGATATTGCAGTAGGTTGGAAGATATTTGCATGGGCTCGTCAGACTCTGCAGGAGGAAGAAGGACGTGTGGCTCCTCGTGGTACCTTCTAAGAGACCTTAGAGATATCCATGCAATGCCACAACTATGAGCCACATCATTCATTTTGAGCCTTCCTGTTTTGAGGAGGCAAATATTCATCCAGTATGGAGAGATGTCATGATTGAGGATTATCAATCCATCATGAAGAATGATGTGTGGGATATTGTTCTAAGACCTGAGGGGAAGTCTGTAGTGACTTCCAAATGGATCTACAAGATCAAACACATAGTTTACGAGAGCATCGAGAGGCACAAAATGATATTTGTTGTTGGAAGATTCTCTCATGTGGAGGGAATAAATTATGAGGAGACATTTTCTCATGTTGCTCGATACACTTCTATCTATATGATTATTTCCCCTGCAACATCCATGGGTTAGAGAGTACATCAAATGGATGTAAAGACAAACCTTTCTCAATGGAGATATTCATGAAGAAGTATACATTGAGCAACCATATAGTTTCGTGATACATGATAAGTAGTCTCATGTGTGCAGGTTGAAGATGGCCTTGTATGGACTCACGCAACCACCTCGATATTGGTATGCAAGGATTGGTGGACACCTTATGATTTTTGGGCTTTATAAAAAGTGTTGTCGATCCCAGGTTGTACTACAAGACTGTTAATGGTGAGTCCTTGATTTTGGTCCTCTACATTGATGATTTATTCCTCACCGATACAAAGAGCCTTATTGTTGAATGAAAGTATGCATCGGCCTCTAAGTTTGAGATGAAGGACCTTGGTATGATGCACTACTTCTTGGTACTAGAGGTGTGGCAGAGAACTGATGAGATATTCTTGAGTCAGTTGAAGTACACAGTTGAGATATTGAAGAAGTTTGGGATACTAAACTTGAAGCCCGTGGCTACAAAAATGGTGATGAATCTGAAGAAACTAAGTGTGTCTTCTTATGATTCTAACGAAATTGATCTGACTCTATACAGACAACTGATTGGATAATTGATGTATATGATTAACACCAAACCAAATATTTGTTATGAAGTGAGTGCACTTAGCTAGTTTATAAGTCAACCAAGATGGACACACTAGATTGTTGTGAAGCATGGGTTGAGATACTTGTGAGGCACAGTTGGACATGGTCTAAGATATACTTCCAGTATTGATATGATATGGCAGGAATATATTGACTTTGATTGGGTAGGGAGCGCAGTGGACAAAAACATCACCTCTGGGTGTTGTTTCACTTTGGGATCTTCCATGGTTTCCCGGTGTAGTAGGAAACGAACTTGTGTGGCTTTGAGAACAACAGAAGCAAAGTACATTGCATTAAGTATGATAGTGTGTGAAGTAGTGTGGCTTCGCAAGATCCTTGCAGATTTATCTGAACATGTGTTGGATTCCACCATTATTCATTATGGTAACCAAAGTTGTGTGAGACAGTTGAGCCAATTGATCATGTTGATGATATAGCTCTAGTTAATGTTTCCATAGATATTGCAGTAGGTCAGAAGATACTTGCATGGTCCCGTTAGACTCTGCAGTGGGAATAAGGACATGCATCTCCTCATGGTACCTTCTAAGAGAGAAACAGACCTTAGATATATTCATTCTATGCCACAACTATGAGCCACATCATTAATTTTGAGCCTTCCTCTTATGAGGAGGAAACTAGTCATCCAGTGTGGAGAGATGCCATGATGGAGGAGTATCAATCCATCATGAAGAATGATGTGTGGAATATTGTTCTGATACCTGAGGGGAAGTATGTAGTGACTTCCAAATGGATCTACAAGATCAAACACACAATTGACGAGAGCATCGAGAGGCACAAAACGATATTTGTTGCTAGAGGATTCTCTCATGTGGAGGGAATAGATTATGAGGATACATTTTCTCATGTTGTTTGATACAATTCTATCTCGATGATTATTTCCCCTGCAACATCCATGGGTTAGAGAGTACATCAGATAAATGTAAAAACAACCTTTCTCAATGGAGAGATTGAGGAAGAAGTATACATCGAGCATCCAGATGGTTTTTTGATACATGAGAAGAGGTATCATGTGCAGGTTGAAGATGGATTTGTATGGACTCAAGAAACCACCTCGAACTTGGTATGCAAGGATGTTAGAATATAATGGATGTGCTCATTTTACCATTGACAATATCTCTATTGTCACCCAACCATAGGCCAAAGCCACCCTCCGAGCACCTTAACCTTGACAGAGAATCACTCCAGAAGAAAACCCTAGGCTAGATAGCCAAACAAATGGTAGTGCACATTTCCCCAAGGATAGCACACCAACAAGAGCTGATCAGATAGTCCAAACCCTAGCCAATAGATATTCCAAGCCAAAACGTAACTGCTAGCTGCAACAGCTGCACCGACATCTCTCCTCCAAACCTGTGCACAAAACTGGGCACTGCAGTGCGCACAAGTGTTGCTTTGTGATTCTGAGACTGCTTGCCAGAATGAGAACTGACCTCATGTATTTATACTAGTTCTGGCTAACTGCCTGGGCCGACTTCTCATTCTAGGTATCTGTTTTTTCATTATATTATTATTTCATCTGGCTAACTTCTTCTCTTGGAGGATAATAACCTAATATAAATTATCTTCTTGATCCGACAAGTCTTCTAGGGTTATTAGCCAACTCATTAGGGTTTCTTCTTGCTTCCCGGAGTATTCTATTCTCGTCAAGTTTACATGTGGAGGTAAATACCTCCCATAGCTACCATAATATCAACACTCCCTCCTAGCTAGGGAGGTATTACAAGTGTCTTGAGCACAAAACATACCATTCACCCGGTAGCATCAACATAGTCGTCTAGACTATCTCATGACTAGATCATGAGCATCATTATCACCATCGGTGTCATCAGCTGCATCATCTTTCGAAACCATACTCCATCTAAGTAATCAGATATGATGTTGGATAAGTCACTCACACCACAGAGTGATACAAGAGCCAGTCTTCTAATCTAGACATATGTCCTAGAAGAGTAGATGTTCTGAACCATTTTCTGTCTGGGAAATCTATGTTCTTTAATCATTCATCTAGTTGATAATCATTTACCAAACTGTTGATAGTCTTCAAGGTAATCAGAACAAAAATAGAACACAATTGTGTCTATCCATAGTAGTACATAACTACAATCTAGTGGTACACTACCACACCAAGTAGCAAACAAGTACTTGATCAGTAATGTATAGTCACGAATAGTGGAACACATCCACCATAGTAGTATACATCTATTGTCATATAGTCTTCATAACAATCATCTGATATCAACCTGCACAAAAACAATGTTATGATATAAACTGATTCATCTAGGCCAATATTTCACTCACATCTGTGAGATCTGAAAGAATATATGCTCTCAGAATAGAACATCAACGATGGGATATCTATCGTATTCTTCTCAAACAAGGAAGAATGATTGTTCTGATTTTTTAGCCTAGACCATTCCTCACCCTGGGCTATTCCTCTAACACTAAACAAATTGTAACCTGGAGAGAATGAATCTGCCCTAAGGAAAGCATGTCCCTGATTGTTGAGCCAGGACCATTCCCCACCCTGGTCAATTCCTCTGGCACTAAACAAAGTGCAACCTAGAGATAATGAATACACCCTAAGGAATGATTGCCTGGACCATTTCCTCTGTTAACCACAAGAGGAAAAGACCGTCCTATACCAACCTCCAAAACGGACCATTCCTCATGTTAACCATAATGTGAAATCGTTGTCCGGCGAGGCGGGCCAGTCTTCTTGAGTAACCCTCAAGAAGAGAGACTTCCCTAGACCACTCCCCATGTTAACCACAATGGAAGTCGTTGTCTATGGTACATCAGCAATCTGGACCATTTTCCGAACTAGAAAATCTTTGTCCGTCAGAAATCTCAATCCACTTTCTGAACTGGAAAGAATCTACTCATCCTGGACCATTTTTCTAACAGAAAAATGACTGTCCAATAATACATCAGTGCTCCCTCCTAACCTGGGAGTCTTCTTTTTCAATAAGGAAGTCGTCTCCACGAGCTCCATCTTGAGTACGCAAACTCTTTCATCTTGGACAGAAGCTTTACCAAAATGTCTGCTTATCTGCTCATCTGTGGAGATATGTATTGGAGAATCTCTTTCTCCTTTATGGACTTCATCACGAATAATCTAATGCTTGATTTCAAATGTACTTCGGTTTGGAATATTGGTTTTCTTTGAAGGCTTCTTGTAGCTCTGATCAATAAAGTATATTATTGTTGGAAAACTGGAACATATCCATGTGGCACTTTTTCTGTCATCATGAGATCTGATCTACTGAGTAATCATCTTGATACAATATCTCTCTTATAGAAAATCTTCACCATGCTTCTGTTGTGCATTGGAGGTTCTCCACCAAGTTATCTTCTTCCATCTTCATATAAGGGTCTCTTTCTCAAAGTCTTGAGGTTTCTCTTCATACACTCTTTGTTCAATTGTTCTGGAGAACATTCTTTGCATTCATCTGATGTAGAACTCTAACCGATGGATATTGTGAATGATATAATGACTTATGTAGAGGTATGTCTGGTTTAATGGAACAAGTAATCATCATAATCTTCTCCCTCCCTCTGGGAGAACCATTAGTTCTAGATATTGCAATGCTTGTATTCATATACATTGTTCTTCATCACAACTTTCAGTTCATTTGCTTGATTTCTTTTAGTGAGTTCATGTCAGGCTGGTAATATTGTAATTCCTGATACAGTGACTGGTTATTTTGGCGTCTCTTCCTTTATTGGAATCTTCATGTTCTTCCTGATGTGTTTCTTTAGTTCTCGCGTTCATGGAGTTTCTTATAGATTCCATGCCCTAAATATTCCATTTCTTTCTTTCATCATAGGATCACGGATCTAGATGGACAACCAGGGATACTTTAAGGCTTCTCTTCGAAGAAGACTTATTTTAGGGTCGAACTGAACACGTATTGATTTTCATGTCTGCTACCATGGATATATACTTCATCATCTTCAATGGATCATAGGATTATCTCCCTCCTAATCCTTGCTTCATGTATGAATGCATGTTCTTACTTTAGGTGATATATAATCGGCTCCCTCCATCTAGGAGAGTCCACACTTTCGTCAACATCCTTATTCCCTTCTGCAAAGTGTTATAAGTCTTTCTCCAATTTCTTTCTGACTTTGCTTCTTCTGAGTCTCTTCAGGATTGATCCTGATTTCGGCTTATCTTGTAATAGCTTCCACATGATTTGTTTGATGTATTTCATTTGTTCATGTGTTTTATCTGACTTGTATAATGATAGAAATCCTTATATTTGTTGTTCTTACATAGGTATAGTTCTTCTTGGAACACATTATCTTCTAAGAGATAGATATACAATATATGTGTAGAGACTATGCAAACAAGATATGTACAAGAACTAAGAAGAGTATTGTTACCTTCAGAAGAAGAAGTCTCTTTCATCCTGCTTAGTCTTCTTTGTAGGTTCCTTTTCTTCGGCAGCTGATGCTTCGTGTGTCCCCTTTCTTTTCTTTAGCTCGGGACAATGATTCTTGTAGTGACCATACTTTCGACATTTGAAGCATTGTATTTCTGAAATTTCTTTCTCTTGATTTGGCTTTCTCCTTGAGCCAAACTTCCTTTTGTTCCCAAAATTCTTGGATCTTGTTGTGAAGGCTTGATCATCATACTTCTTTTGGGGTTTCTCTTTTGCATTGATCCTGGATTCTTCTTGAGCATAGCAAGTCCAAAGTCCTTCAGATATAGGATACTCCTTTCTTGTGTTCATGCTTGCGGCAAATGCATCCCACGTCTTGGAAAGACCATTGAGTACTATGTTTACCAATTCCTTCTTTGAGATGATCTCTTCAATAGCTTGTAGTTGAACTCTTAACTAAGATATTCTCACAAAATATGATGTTATGTTGTCCTCATCATTCATCTTCATGTCACGGAGCTCATTCTTCATACTCATAACTTGTCCAATGTTTCTAACCGAGAAGAGATTTGTTAGGGCATCGTACATCTTCTTCAATGAGTCAAGATGCGAGATGTAGGGTATCAAATGGTCTTTTATATATTCCACTATGATGCTCATAGCATTGATGTCATCGTCTTTGAACTTCTCCATAACTGCAACGTTTTGTGGTTCCTTCTCTTTTCTTTCTTCAAACACTAGTTCCACGATCTTTCCTTTCACGATATTCAACACTTTATTCTTGGCAAGGATGAGGTTGATCCTTGTCTTCCATGCTCTGAAGTTAGAAGCTCCATATAACTTGTTCTCTAACTTCATGGAGTAAGTCATGGCTTCTTTGATTTGGCCAACCCTAGATTTGACTAGAAACTCAAACTTGACGTCTTGGCTTGCTGAGAATATCAGGAGATGCGTTAGGCTAGGGTGCACTGATCTGTCCGAAAATTAGGTCAATCCCTTCACTTAAGGTGCCTCAATGAGAGGATTAGGGTTTCTGCAAATGCACCTGCTAGTAACCCTAGCGGCAATGCTATGGTGATTTCTCCTGCTAGAAACCCTAGCGGTAGTTCTTCAACAATCTCATTATCCTTATGGCTATGTTTCCTTCCAACAGTTAGATCGAATGAAGGAGGTGTGGGCCCATAACCTGTTAGAATATAATGGATGTGCTTGTTTTACCATTGACAATATCTCTATTGTCACCCAACCATAGGCCGAAGCCACCCTCCGAGCACCTTAACCTTGGCAGAGAATCACTTCAAAAGAAAACCCTAGGCTAGATAGCCAAACAAATGGTAGTGCACATTTCCCCAAGGATAGCGCACCAACAAGAGTTGATCAGATAGTCCAAACCCTAGCCAAGATATATTCCAAGCCAAAACGTAACTGCTAGTTGCAACAGTTGCATCGGTAGCTCTCCTCCAAACCTGCGCACAAAACTGGGCACTGCAGCGCACAGTGCTGCTCTGCGATTCTGAGACTGTCTGTCAGAATGAGAACTAACCTCCTGTATTTATACTAGTTCTGGCTAACTGCCTGGGCCGACTTCTCATTCTGGGTATCTGTCTATTCAGTATATTATTATTTCTTTTGGTCGACTTCTTCTCTTGGAGGCTAATAACCTAATATAAATTATCTTCTTGAGTCGACAAGTCTTATAGGGTTATTATCCAACTCATTAGGGTTTCTTCTTTCTTCTCAGAGTATTCTATTCTCGTCAGGTTTATATGTGGAGGTAAATACCTCTCGCAGCTACCATAATATCAACAAAGGATTGATGGACACCTTATGATTTTTGGGATTTAGCAAAAGTGTTGTTGATCCCAGCCTGTACTACAAGATTTTCAATGGTGAGTCCCTGATTTTGGTCCTCTACGTTGATGATTTATTCCTCACTGATACAGAGAAATTTATTGTTGAATGCAAGTATGCATTGGCCTCTAAGTTTGAGATGAAGAGCCTTGGTATGATGCACTACTTTTTGGGACTAGAGGTGTGGCAGAGAACTTATGAGATCTTCTTGAGTCAAGGGAAGTACACAGTTGATATATTGAACAAGTTTGGTATACTAAACATGAAGCCTGTGGCTACACCAATGGTGACAAATCTGAAGAAACTAAGTGTGTCTTCTTCTGATTCGAACAAAATTGATATGACTCTATACAGACAACTGATTGGATAATTGATGTATCTAATTAACACCAGACCAAATATTTGCTATGCAGTGAGTGCACTTATCCAGTTTATAATTCAATCGAGATAGACACACTAGATTTTTGTGAAGCATGGGTTGAGATACTTGTCATGCACAGTTGGACATAGTCTGAGATATACTTCCAGTACTGATATGATATGGAAGGAATATATTGACTCTGATTGGGCAGGGAGCACAGAGGACAGAAAGAACACCTCTCGGTGTTGCTTCACTTTGGGATCTTCCATGGTTTCCTAGTGTAGTAGGAAATGAACTTTTGTGGCTTTTAGCACAGCAAAAGTAGAGTACATTGCATTAAGTATGACAGTGTGTGAAGTAGTGTGGCTTCACAAGATCCTTGTAGATTAATCCGAACATGTGATGGATTCCACCATTATTCATTATGGTAACCAAATTTGTGTGAAGATCTGAGATAATCCAGTGTTTCATGACAAATCGAACCACATTGAGATCAAGTACCATTAAACATCCAAGACATGGTGCAGAGGAAGGAAGTATTGGTGCAGTACCTTCCTATAGATGAGAAGGTTGTTGATGTTCTTTCCAAACCAGGACGAAGTTCAAGTACTTTTGTGATAAGCTTGGTGTGGCATAGAATGCTTCCCTCGCTAAGAGGGAGTGTTGATGTTTGCAGCTTCCTGAGACATTCTCCAGATCGTACTCCTCTATGACTAAGTTGAGTTGATTTGTGATGACACTTATCTAAGAAGGGATAAGTGGGTTTGGGCTTATAACCCAACGTCCCTTGTGGATAGCACATGAGGACACGTCCAGTGTGGAGAGCACATGAGGACACATCCCATGTGGAGAGCACATGAGGACATGTCAAGGGAGTTGACCCTTGATGTCATACACTATGGGAGTTGACCCTAGTGTTTCTAGAGGGTGTAGCCTCTAGAAGTCCACATGGGAGTGCCATGTGTGACAAACTTTATCCAGATCATACTTTGTGAATTGAGTTGAGTTGATTTGTGAGGAAACTTATTCAAGAATGGATAAGTGGAACACTTATTCAAGAAGGGATAAGTGCATTTGGGCTTATAGCCCAACGTCCCATGTGGAGATCACATGAGGACATGTCAAGGGATTTGACCCTTGACGTCACACACTATGGGGAGTTGACCCTAAGTGTTCCTAGAGGGAGTAGCCTATAGAAGTCTACATGGGAGTGTCATATGTGACAAACCTTTTTATACTATGGTGGTTGTGTACCACTAGAAGAGACTGTGTGTCTCTAGACAGTAGTTGTGTACTACTATGGAAAAATACCTCCCTAGCTAATAGGGAGTGTTGATGTTTCAGCATTGGGCATAACTTCTCATGGATTGGGTTGTAGACCAAGGGAGATAGGAGACGTTTATCATAAAGGTGCACTTGTGATAAATGGGCCTAGACATAGTCCTTCATTGATCATGACAAGAAATAATATGGACTCGAGGTGCTTGAAGTGTTTTTTCCACGTGTTAGTTAGCATCAGGTCGAAATTCACTCATAGGTGTGTACCTATGGTGAAAGATCCTCGTGTGGTCTTTGTCCTATTCATGGTGATTTGACAAGGAAAGATAAAGACTCAAGATGATATATGTTATTACATGTAGACCTAGAGTGATCCTAATCTTGGAGAGAGTCAATTGGCTCAAAAGGGAGAGTCGCATAAGGAGTTTCTCCTCGGTTTAAATGGGAGAGAGACGTCTCCCAAGACTGACAGACAAGTGTCATGAGTCTAGGGTGAAGTTTGTATACTTCAGAGACAATCTTGGCATGATGTAGAATGTCTCCCTCGTTGAGAGGGAGTGTTGATGTTTGGACAACATCGGAAGACATTCTCTGAGAATAATAATTAATAATATGATTATTGATTA
>JZKD02S2191106.1:0-31243 GCA_000966675.3 Picea glauca | reverse complement strand
AATTTTGGATCGTCTTAAGCTTGAATGGTGTCGATTGAGGAAGAAATGGGGGAGGAAAAACTGAGAAAATGAGCAGTTAAGAATTCATAAACTGAGTTTTAGAAGAAAACATAAATATTATTGAAAAATTGGACAAAGAGTATGCATGCATAAATTCTTCTCCATTTACTCTTTTTCAATAATAAGAAATGAAATTGTTGGAATGACAGCAGAAAAATAACTAAAAACAGACAAGGAACACACCACCAAAACTGCTACACAAGAATCCTTTAAATCATTTCTCTATTGTTGTTCAGTCATTCAAAAATTACAGACAAAACACCTCCTGGAGTAGCAAGGCCCACAGTCCAGCCAAAAGAGAGAAACTTCACACAGGTCGAACCGAAAACCTCCCACATGCCGAACCCTCTTTTTGTCTTTTACATGTGTATATAAAGGTAAAGATCCTATCAGTCCTAAAAAACTCGAACTCTACCCCTGATTTCCAAAAATAGAAATCAGTTACAATGATTGACACCTATTACAGATGGTCTCGTAAACATAAAGGTTGATTATAACAGAAATGACACATGCAAAAATTCTCCTAATTTCTAGAGGGTTGTTTCAGCAAAGTCCTTTTCCATTCGAATGGTAGACAACACATTGACAGGTGGAGAAATAACATTCCCTTGACTGGTCTTCATAATATCTCCAATAACTCAAATCCTGGATCTGCTTCATTAGTTCTGGCTGATCTGGTGTTTTGACTGCCAGTTGTATTTAAAAATGCCTCAAAACAAGGATACTCTGCCACCTCTGTCTAACTGCTGCCTCGGATTCTGAAAATACTGCCAACTCTCTTCTGCTTTATAGCCATTTCAATCACCTTTTTGTGCTTCTCCTGATCATATTTGGGAGCATCAGGCCTCCTCATAGTGCCTGCTCTGTATGTTTTGAACTTATCACACTCCTCAAATATGTATATCCTGCCTGTCATCTGAGTAGTCTCAATTTGCATAACTGTTCCACATGGATCGCGCACTATTCTTTGGCCAATCATGCATTGTTGAGAAATAGACGCTGCAAGGACTAGCACTCTTCAATTGTAAAGATAATAAATCCAGTAACAGGCTGACAATATAAGCCTCAGCTCCAACGATCCCGGGAAACTGTGATTAAACCACTACATGGAAAGCTATCTTCTGGATGCAAACAAGATTCACTTCATAATATTCATATTTATCACAGGCCAATAAAGCCCTGCCTCCAAAACAACAAATGCTACAGTAGAAACCATCATTCAAACATGTGTGTAGGGCCTCTCAATACATGCCCTTGGATTGCAAATGCTTAAACATGAAGACTAGTTTCAGAAACCTGCCATACACACCACACCTATTGCCTCCTATCCATATCAAAGGAACGTGATTCAATACCCTTTACTACAGCTTCATAATTCCTAGAAATGGGAAAATTAATATCAGAAACTGAGTGTTTGGGATCTCCCGAGTTTATCGGAAAACTTCGCTGAGATCTGGTATTCCATAATGAAATTGAACCCAAGTCATTGGCAGGAGATGGAGATCTATCAGTCCCAACTACTGCTTGAAACCATAGTTTGCCTTGTCTTGCTATTGTGTCCAACACTGGATAACCGTATGTGATGTGAATCTCTAAGTCCTTTTCCTGCCACATCTTTTACAACTCCAACCTCAGGTGCTGCTAGGGTTTTATGCTTAGATAAATTACCAACATTTAAAACAGTTCCCGAGATTCTTTTACGGGCACCATCAACAACAGAATTGCTTCATGGATTATCCCCACTATCCTAGCCACATGACTGCTTATTTGCAGTTGCACCAACTGCTCTGGTCCCAATACTTTGTCCTCCAGGAACACCAATAGTTCTTTAGGGAATGTTTCCAATCTGGGTCTGTTGGCACTTCAAAATGGTCCAATCAAATACATATTCAAATTGAAAACCTTCACTAATGAAAAGATCACAAAATATCCTCTTTAAGAAAGCATAATCTGGCATGTCCTCAAAGCGTAATTGTCGGAAATAATGAAAATAAGATGCAAAATCTGATGGGTAAGACTTGCACAAGACCTCAAAGGGGGTGGAAAATTTCTTCTCACTGATCTTATCATACTTCTGTTTCTTGGTTCCAGCCTTCATACCTTGCCAAGGAAGGCTCCCCCTTAAAAAATACATGAGAACATATCCAAGGGATTCTAAATCATCTCTTCGACTTTGCTCAATACCAAGGTGAGTATTTATACTTGCATACCGGGCAGTGCCAGTAAGATTCTTGTTCTCTCTGTAAGGAATGTGTTGGAAGCTGACTGTATCTCTATACTTCTCTGCGAGTCCAAAATCAATGATATAAACCTGATTTGCTCGCCTACCAAGACCCATGAGAAAGTTATCGGGTTTGATATCCCTATGTAGAATTTTTTTTGAATGAACATACTCAATCCTCTTAATCATCTGATCTGCCAACATAAGAACAGTCTTGAGAGAAAACTTCCAGCTACAAAAGTTGAAAAGATCCTCAAGACTTGGTCCCAATAAGTCCATTACTGAAGGACAATGCGATTGCTGTCTACTAAACATTGAATGCATTCTTCTAACTTTCCAAGCATGAATAAACACAGGAAATAAGCATTGTTCTTCCCCTGATCGTTGTCATCGATGCCATCTGCGGATGTGATCTTGGGCTTTAAATTGTCCTGGGGCTTGGCGCATTGTGTTTGGGCAATTGACCTGCATGTTTGTTTCTGTAACCCGTGTCTTGTGTGTTGTGTTGTTGTGTGACAAGTTGCGTGGAGCTGGAGCGTTGTATGTTGTGCTAACCCGTGACAGGTGTTGTGTTGTTGTGTGACAGGTTGTGTGGAGCTGGAGTCTTGTGCTTGGCCCCTTGCGCTCGAGCGTTGGCTTGGATTTTGTTTGCTTTGGTGGTTGACTTGTGTTGTTGTTGATGCAGATGCGTGGCTCCAGATATAAAGAACACCTCTCGGTGTTGAGCTTGGCCTTGGGCCAACATATTTTTTTTTAATCAAAATTTTAAGAAAACCAAACCAAAAACCTGTGATAAGGCCGAGAACTAATTTAGACTTAAAAAAGGCCAAAATAGACTAATAAGTTTAGAGTTCAAGTTAAAAACGAAACCAAAAACTTAGCCATGTATCACTTTTTTCCACCCAAACCAACTATTCATATTTTCTTTCCCAAAATGCACCGACATTTTAACATGCTTTGAAGCTCGCGTGCAAGGTTCTTGGCTTATGCGTGGTCAGAGTCGAGCGCTTTCTGCTGCCTTCACTATGCGTCATGAGCAAAAGCGTAATGCATGAAATAGATAGATAGAGTCAGAATACTGATTCCCCTATTATATAGGGTTCTAAGAGAAGGTACACGGTGGAAGTTGATTTTGTTATCCCCATTTTGTGGGATAACTAAGGAGATTATGTCTCGAGGCCCTAAGGTTACAAATATGGAGTGCCGAGAGACTACATGACCAACATTATACTTTTGCACAAAATGGAGACCCTTCTCACCACCACAGAGGTTGTAGATTTTCAGATGGAATCCACCACACCAACTGGCTTCCAAGAGGAAATGGGACTTGCTCCATGAGGTACAATTCAAGTATTATGGTAAGTGTCATTTCAATTATTTGAGGCATTTAAGTATGATGGATCTTTGACTCCTTTAGATTTCATGACATATGCTTGGACATTATGCCTTTTTCCCTACTTCACCTTGGTGGTTGAAATTGTGCCCTAGTAAGTGGTCTTCCTTGGGGACACATTTACTACTAGAAACTCCCTTGAATATCCATCGTACCATTCCCAACCATACTTACCACTTTCCATCACTTAAACCCCCCATTTACTCATCTCTTTGGATTTTAGGGTGTATTGACCCAAGAAGGGGTTGTCCCTCATTCTATGGGAATAAGGGGTTGACGACCCCGAGGGATTGCTATTGGGTAAAATATAAAATCCTATATATAAACCTTCCAGATGCTTCGCCCAGAGATCCCCCAATAAATCAATGAAACACTTATCTACAAGAAAAGGGGGACCCACAAGAATAATGATTATGAATGCTTAAAGGGTTAGTTGGAGGATATGAGGTCTTATTATGAGATGACCTATCATGATCATGGATATCTAGTGGTATGGCATTACCACCATTTAGTGAACAAGCCAGGGTAATGGATCTCAGTTGCATGGATGAGAGAAAGGGGGTCTCATCACAAGCCAAACTTCTCATTCCCAATAGGTATTTGTGAGTGACATTTTCATTTATCTAGACACCATGTCAGGAAAGTGGCCTTCAACTTGTCCTTAAATTATGAAAGAAATAAAGAATGGAAAAGACATTGGGCTTGGAAAAATTTTGTTGCAAAAGAAGGTGCCACACACCCTCTACAATGACACCTATGGATGAGACACTACAACCCCTTATATGTCATGAACCCCATGCCCATTAAGTCTTGAAACTTAACCACTTCATCCACTTTACATGGATTATAGAGGGATCTCTTGGAAACACTCCTTGACCTAGGGAAAGATCTACCCAATAAGACACCTCATCAACCGTCCCATATCCAATCTTGGCAAGTCACATAATGTCTTTGAGCACTTAATTGTTTGACAGGGTAATCTTTGATGCACATGCTTAGGTGGATCCTTTTTTGAC
Source organism: Picea glauca (assembly GCA_000966675.3). Lineage (NCBI taxonomy): Eukaryota > Viridiplantae > Streptophyta > Pinopsida > Pinales > Pinaceae > Picea > Picea glauca. Next base: position 26,553 of record JZKD02S2191106.1, on the reverse strand, counting down.
TTGATTTATTTATCATGCTATTTTGACTTGAGATCCTTGGAGGGCGTGCTTATTTGTCTTTGCAGGACCTAGTTGGTGGACAATTTTGGAGGAACAATCCTAGCTTGGGCTTCCATGGGGCTTGAAGCCCATAGGTGGATGCCAAGGGCCCACATTCTAGATGAGAGAGACATAAATTCACAGGCCTATATGACATTGTGTATGACATAACCTATCCATCACATTCCAAACGTTTTGCCTAGGAGAGGCAAAACATCACCTTTAGAGGCATGATGTCAACTAAAAGGGCTAGGGTTTGGTGGCGAGGCTATCATTCATTGACACAAGGATTTTTTGAGGAGTTTGAGGCTTTGAACATGAATAAAGTAACTTGGATGATTTACATGTGGCTTTGGGAGGCCTAACTACACTCCTTTAACACCAATGAATTGTTCCTGGTGTCAAAACGCCCCCTAAAGGGGTGTCGTCACTTTGAATTAGGGTTTTGTTTTGTGTAAAAGTAAATTTTAAGTGAATTGTTTAATGTTGTTTTGTAAAAGGTGAAAGATTATGGTTTTTGACCCCTAGTCTTGTGGTTTACCCTTAAATTATGTGGACAAACTATTTTAGAGACATTTTGTATAAATAGAGATCATGTGAATCTCATTTGATAACATAACTCTCCCATTGTGAGAAGTATTAGGCTGAAATTTTCACTACTCTTGGTGATTTTGGTGTTTGTCTCTTGTGGAAGGTCATTTTATGAATGTATCTTGGTGAATGGATGAGGAGGAGTGATGCGCACCCCCTAAAGGCTTGATCTCTTGACTCTTGGATGAATTTTGCATGGTAACTAGGGTTTGATATCTCATTTTCTTGGATTAGGTAAGGAAAAATCTACATATGCTATTTATTTCTTGCTTACTTTGGTTAATTTTGGTGGAAACCCTAGGGAGGAGTATGTTAGATACACCTTCCATCATTGCTTCATCTCCTTGTTAAACTTTTAAGTCTTTCCTTTTTGTAAGGGTTTCTAGTAGGAATATGAGTGTGTATACCCTCTTATACTTACCCTAAGTTTGGTTGGAATAAACTAGGGAGTAAGAGGGTTTACACCCCTAGGGTTGTTGTTCATATAACTTGTGATTTAAAGACCCCATTCACCCAATTTAAAAGGCACTAATATGAAAATTATTGCATTGGATAAACAAAATATTGCATTGGGAAACACGATTTCTTGTCATATTAACTTTTTGCAACTTGGGGTTTTGTTCCTTGTGCTTAGAGCATCTTTCAACCACTAAGGCATCCACTCTAAATGGTTAGTTCCTTCTGTTGTTACAAACTTACATATTCAGCCACTAGGGTTGCATAAACCCTAATCAAATCACTTCAATAACTCTAAAATCAACCGTTGAAAATTGCCCAAAGTTTGCACACTTACACAACTTGGTCCTGTTATCACACAATTTGTACTTTCCCCAAAGCCCAAGGCAAGTGGATAAAAAATTGGCATAACTGGTAATAACCGATCACTTTCACCTTAATAGGAGTGTAATATTCCAGATATAAAAAGTATGCAGAACATAAATAAAATGCTAGAAATGGCAGATAAACAACAATATAACCAGAACAACACCACAATAACACTGAAATGATATCAGAATAACACCAGAAATATCACTTTGATTCTAATAGAAATGTTCACTTGCATCTTCAAGGGGGAAACCTCCAGTCGAGCACATCTCTATTACAATAATATCCAAGCCAAGGTTCTCATACCCTCGACTCCTATTTATACTAAATATGTCTATCAAAAGAACCATCTAGAGGAAGATCCTTCTAGAAGCGAAAGCTTCTATTCGGTCATCTTACATTCAACTTATCTACCTTATTGCAAGGCCTTATTAATATTGACATTTATTAGATCCAAATATATTTTTCTACCTATGTGAGGGGTTAGGTCCCTAACATGTCCTCCCCCTTAAAAACAACCTTGTCCTCAAGGCTTGAGATGTGGAAATTGCTGCAGAATGGTAGCTGGTTCCCAAGTGGCATCTGCTAGAGTTGTATCTTTCCACTGGACTAACACTTCCTTGATGGTTGGCTGATGCAGGCGATGCTCACGCTGGTCAAAAATTGCTTGTGGATGTAGCCAAATGGATCCTTCTTCATCCAACTCGGGAAGGTTGGTTTGAGTTTGACACTTAGTTCCAATCACCTTCTTTAAGCATGCAACATGAAAAATAAGATGTATCTTAGAATTATTGGGCAAAGATAACTGATAGGCCACCTATCCCACATGCTTGAGAATGGTATCAAGACCATAAAAATTGGGTGCCAGATTCTGACAATGGTTGGCCTTGAGGGAATTTTTCTTGTAAGGTTTCATTCAAAGAAACACCTGATCCCCTTCTGCAAATTGGCGTTCAAAGTGACCTTGATCTGCTTGTTGATTCATGCGATTCTAGGCCATGACCAAATTGTCTTTGAGGGTACGGAGAATAACCTCTTGAACTGTAAGCATTTGGTCAACCGCTTGGACCTTCGAAACACCTGGTAAATATGAGAGAACTGAAGGTGGATTTTTTCCATATACCACTTCAAAAGGAGTCATGCAGGTATTTGTACGGTATGAAGTGTTGTACCACCATTCAACTAGGGGTAACCATTGAGCCCACTGATTTTTCTTTTCTGATGCAAAACACCTCAAATATGTTTCCAAACACTTGTTGAAAACTTTAGTTTGACCATCAGTTTGGGGATGATAAGATGTGATTAGATGCAATTGGGTGCCTTGTAGCTTGAACATTTCTTGCCAAAAATTGTTGGTGAAAGTTGGGTCGCAATAAAAAACAATAGAATGCGGCATGCCATGAATCTTGAAGACCTGATCTATGAAAAGTTGAGCCACAATGGATGTTGTAAATGGGTGTTGAAGAGCACAAAAATGAGCATACATGGAAAGGCAATCCACTACCACCATGATGACTGATTTATTTCTTGATTTAGGTAAGCCTGTAATAAAATTCATAGAGATATCCCTCCAAATAGCAGGTGGAATCAGAAGCGGTTGTAGTGTGTCATGATATTTGACTATTTCACTCTGGTTGCATTGACACACATCACATTCAGCTACAAAATTACGAATGTCTTGTTTCATACCATCCCAGAAAAAAGAATGTTTGACCCTGTCATAGGTTTTGGTAAACCCGGAGTGCCCAACTGTGGGTGTAGCATGAAGCTCACAAAATACCGTGGATTGAAGTTTTGATTGTTTACTTAAATACAAATGGCCTTTGTATCAAAGCTCATCATGGAGCCAAGAGTACCCTAGGGAAACTGGAGAATTGGACTGCAATTGTTGTATAAGATGCAAACTTTTGGGATCATGTAGCCATTCCTGGAGAATGTCTTGGAGCCAATCTGGTACAATGAAGGAGAGAGAAGAAAGAGATCCTTCATCTTCATATTTTCCGGAAAGTGCATCCGCAACCACATTGTCTTTTCCTTTCTTGTAAATGATCTCATAATTATATCCAAATAGCTTATTACCCATTTTTGTTGCTATGGGGAGGAAATGCGTTGTTCCAGAAAATACTTAAGGCTTTGATGATCTGTCTTAATTTGGAAGGATTGCCCCAATAGATAAGGGTGCCACAGATCAATAACATGCATAGTATCCAACATTTCCTTTTCATAGATTGATTTGCCTAAATTTCATTCAAATAGTTGTTTGCTGGTAAAAGCCACATGCTGACCCTATTGCATAAGGACAATGCCAATTCCTTTTCCTGAAGCATCATATTCCAGGAAAAAGGTCTTTGTGAAATTAGGAAGGGCTAGAACTGGAGTGGTGCACATGGCCATCTTCAAGGTTTGAAAAGCCTGAGTAGCTGCCGGAGTCCAAGTGAAAGAATTATTTTTAAGGAGTCCAGTGAGAGGTGTCGCAATCTTTCCATAATTCTCAACAAACTTGCGATAATAACCTGTTAAGCCCAGAAATCCACGTAAGATTTTGAGAGTCTTTGGGTGAGGTCAGTATTGCATAGCTTCAATATTTTTAGGATCAACCCTGATGTTGTCCTTGCCAACAATATGACCCAAGTACTTGACTTCTGAGGCACCAAAATCACATTTATACTGTTTCAGGAAAAGTTGGTGCTGAGAGAGTAGATGGAGAACTCGATCCATATGAGCAAAATGGTATGTCCAAGTTTTTCTATAGATGAGGATATAATTAAAGAAAACTAAGACAAAATGACAAAGAAAAGGACGAAAGACATGATTCATGAGGCTTTGGAAGGTGGAGGGGGCATTACACAAGCCAAAGGGCATGGCCAAAAACTCATAATATCCTTCATGAGTTCTAAAGGCAGTCTTAGGATTGTTTGCATCTTTCATACGTATCTGGTGGTAGCCAGAACAAAGATCAAGTTTAGTAAAGAACTAGGCGCCACTCAATTCATCCAAGAGGTCATTAATGACAGGAATGGGAAATTTGTATTTAATGGTGAGTTTGTTGAGGGTGTGGAAGTCAGGACACATGTGCCAAGAACCTTCTTTCTTCAAGACCATGACCACAGGATAAGAGTAGGGGCTCGTACTAGGGAGGATAATGCCTGCGTTAAGCAGTTTTTGAACCATTTTCTCAATTTCATTTTTTTGGGAAAAGGGGTGACGATAGGGACGAATATTGGGAGGAAGGCTTCCTGGTACAAGGGGAATGGAATGATCATGAACACCACGGGAAGGAGGGAGTCCCTAGGGAGTGGAAAAGACCACTTGATGTTTAGAGAGGATGGATTAGAGGTCTTTCAACACAAAGGGTGTCTCAATTGCTTGTATGGCATGGAGTTTGGCAATAACGCCAGAATGACCTTTTTTGAGCATCTTTTCCATGCGATGGGAACTAATGATCTCAGGTGAACTGATGATGATGCCTTGGAACTTATATTTCTGGCCCTCTTGGTCAAATTGCATGGTTAATTCCTTAAAATCCATGAGAATGGGACCCAAATTCCTTAGCCAGTCTGTACCCAACACAATGTCACAACCACCCATGTCGATAGAAAACATATGAGATTTCAGGTGGTAGTCGCTAATTTGGAGACACACATTTTTACAATACCCTCCACATTTCATGGAGCTGCCATTGGCAATCATGATTTGGAAATTATTGACTTCATGGATATAGAAATGAGTTTCTTGGGAAATGCAGTGATGAATAAAACTATGGGTGCTTCCAATATCAACAAGAATGATGACCTTCCTATGCTTGATGTAACCAATTAGCTTGAGGGTTTGGGGAGCAGAGAAGCCAGTGAGACCATTTAGGGAAATGGTCGGTTCGACTTCGGGAGGGTCTGAGGGAGGGGTTATGTCAGTGGGTTCAGGTGACTCAGACACGAGGGGAGTTTCAACATCCTCTTCCAATATATCCTCCGAGATGGCCATAAAAATCTTTTGTTCCTTACACTTGTGTCCCGAAAAATATTTGTCATCACAATTATAACAAAGGCCTTTGAGATGGTGTTTAACCATTTAAGCCCTGGTCAATTTTTGGATCTTTAGTGGAGTAGAAGGAGTAGTGGGACTTACTGGTTTAGTGCAAGGAATAAAGGAGGGTTTCCAGTTTTGAGAAGAGACAACTTGTTGTGCTTCCTTATCTCTTTTAGTAGCCTCCACCCAACTCTCAGGCTGAGCCATGAGGACATGGGCACAAATCTCATCCTTGAGGCCACTGATAAAGCATTCTCAGAAAAAAATCATTAGACATGCCCTATGTACGGAAATCTAGTCGCTCAAAAGAAGATATAAAGTCTTCCACTATTCCAGATTGTTTCAACTTTGTCAAACAGACTAAATGGTTGGTGTCAGTGTCAAAGCGTTCATAAAGATTTTCCACAAAGTGTATCCAAGCAACATACCATTGACAAACAATTTTTATAGATTGCCACCATTGCCAACGTTCTTGATCTAGATGGAGAACACCATACCGTAGTTTTTCTAAATCATCTGTAATGTCGTACAAAGAGAAATAATGTTCCATTTGAGTTACCCAACCAGTGGGATCTGAGCCATCAAATTTTCTCACATCCACACATGGAAGGAGTAGGTCATGCTGAAAGTGATGGGGCTGAAAATTATGGGAATGAGAGGAAGTTTCGACTTTGGTATGAAAAGGTGGGTTAGATAAAGGGGGATCTGCAGGGATATGCAGCTTGGTGTAGATCATCGAAACGAAAGATTCAAGCTGGGTAGTCATGTCTTGTTTGAGGTCTTCTTTGAGTTCGGTGATTGATGTGGCGATGGAGGAAGCATATTTTGATTGATGGTGGCAATAATGGCACTAAGCTATCTCACTTCTTGTTGGGTCTCTGTGAAATTAGATTGCAAGGTATTGAAGTGAGCCTCCAAGTCTTGGCTACGAGTATGTGCCATGATGACGAGGGAACCAAAAAGGGGGGGGGTGGGGTCAAATTTTTTTTTTCCTAAAAAATGATAGGGATGAATGTGATAAGGGAGAAGAGATAAACCCAATGGAATAAGTACCAAAAAAGGGTGCAAAAATTTCCAGACTCATTATTTTTTTTTACCCCTACAGAGTTATATGCTAGTCTGAAGAATACTGCAGTGATGAAATGACCAAATGCTTAACCAGGAATAAATGTGTAGTAATTTGGCAACTTGAACACATTTGCACGGCAATAGATCTTGTCTGTTTTATGTTTTGTTTCTGTCTCCAAGGGTCAAGTATTCAAGGGTTCTACAGATAAGGGTTTTCCCTGTGCTATAGCTCTTTAATATACATGCCGGGTCCAACAATAGTACTCGACCCAATATCTCAGGGCACCAACTAAGGAGGCTAGATCATGCCCTTAGTCGTACTACCCGAATACCCAGGTACTAGAGAGTATCTTCCCGAGTGTTGTTCTTGGTGACACTATAGCATTCAGGCGACCAATCGATTTATCTAAAGAGGGATTTAGGAAATCTAGGTCGATCCATATACAAGTGTTGTCTGATGCGCTACCACTCGAAGGGGTACCAACAAGGGTTACAAGGGTGGCCAACAAATGTGCCCTCAATTACCACTTGTATTTCCTGCATGTATGAATCCCTCAACCGTGGGTTTATGCACGTAACGAAAAATATCTGTAGCTTAAAGATGCCAGAATACGTCTCTACCCTGAAAAAAATTAACCCACAATTTTCTGCCGAGGAAAGTGCTCTGATACCAGTTGTAATATTCCAGATATAAAAAGTATGCAGAACATAAATAAAATGCTAGAAATGGCAGATAAACAACAATATAACCATAACAACACAACAATAACACTGAAATGATATCAGAATAACACCAGAAAGAGCACTTTGATTATGAGAGAAATGTTCACTTGCCTCTTCGAGGGGGCAACCTCCTGTCGAGAAGAGCTCTATTACAATAATATCCAAGCTAGAGTTCTCATACCCTCGACTCCTATTTATACTATCAAAAGAACCATCTAGAGGAAGATCCTTCTAGAAGCAAAAGATTCTATAAGGTCTTCTTACATTCAACTTATTCTACCTTATTGCAAGGCCTTATTAATATTGACCTTTATTACATCCAAATATATTCTTCTACCTACGTGAGGGGTTAGGTCCCTAACAAGGAGATCCCTTTCTATTTAGGAGTATGTCAAGACTACCCCAGAGGAGACGTCCTCGATGACCTGGGGGGTTTGAGAAGGCTAAAGAAAGTAATCACAAGCAAATCCTTCCCCTCTCATAGATCACTCAAATCAAAGGTTTCTTTATGTCTTAAAGGATGAAGCAAATGGATAATATTGTGTACCTGCCTAAAACAAGACAACAACACAAAGGAGGTACTTTCCAAGTACCAAATGATTGTTAGTACTTCATAAGACAATAAATCTTCACAAAGTAAGTTAGATGATATGAATTTGCAGTAATGCAACAATTTATAACAACAATTTAATATTTTATAAAAACCACAAGATTTATGCCTTGAAATTGCTTGAAAAAGACAAGAAAAAGTGACTTTGACTAAGAAAACTGATAATAAATTGTCACAAGAAAACTTTGAAATGTTTAGCTAGCTTTTAATGTCACTTTTGCAAATAATTTTCTGCAGTAAGATGGGTGTAACAATCTTTTGCAACAACAAATTCTAGTGGTCAAAAGTGCAAGAAAACACCATACAAAGTTAGCACTTACCTAGTAGATTGACTAGAAATGATCACAATTGCATTTTGAATGGTTTTAGTGCAAGTTATGTAGGTAAATGTATAAAATCAATGTATGTTTGTATGGCCATAGAAATGTTTTTCTACAACAACAATTTAGATTGGGAGTTAGTCTAATTTAGGGTTAGAAAATGTTAGTAAAGGATTCAAGGATAAACACATGAGTGTTTGTTTGATCAATCAACACTTGTAGATGGTAGTCTAGTGCCTTTCTAGGGTAAATGGAGTCACTATTGGCAGCAACAAATATTAGAGGAAATATAGCAATGATAATAGTATGTGAAAGGGATGGAGAGGATAACAAAGGTTTTGGTATCCCAAGGCCTAAAAAATCCACCTCCAAGAGATAATTGCTAGGAAGTAACAATGGTTAGGCCCTAGCGATATCTCCTTTCCTTGAACAAATTGTAATAAAATATGCAATTGAGCATGGAAGTAGGGTTACTAGAGTGCTACAATGGTAGGGCTCTAGTATCTACTTCAGGTTAGGCGCCTTTCAATAAATTTTAGTACATGGAAGATTATAGGGAAAAAGATAACAACATATGTCTTTCCCCTAGGGTTTCAAGCAAGCAATTTCATAATCTTAGACATGAAACAAGTAAAATTAACCATAATAATTAACTCACAATAAAGAAATGTAGATTTTCCACTTACTTCACCAAGAATAATCAAGCAAATCACCCTAGTTGAAGATCCTCCACATGAAAATTTCCAAAATACACCAATAAATGCCTCCTCCAAGAAGTGCGCACCACTAATTTCAGCCAAGGAACCTTAAAGAAGGACGAATTTCAAGCCCACACTTAAGTGATGAGTGAATTGTGAAAAAATACAAGAGTTTTATCTCTTATTTATACAATGTCAATGACCTTTAATTGTCTTTTAGGTCATAAAAGTCCGACATGGCTAGTTTACATCAAAAATCTAGTTTTTACATAAAATCAATAATTAAAACCCCAATTTCACTTTAGGGATGACATCATTCCCCTCTAGGGTGACGTTATACCCCCAACATGGAACACTAGGACTCACATGCAAAACATTGGGCCTCCAGAGGCCTCAAATGATGCCACATGTGCCAACTAGCACCAAATCGTCCTCATAAATTCCAAACCCTAATTGGATGATGTCAAGGGTCAGTATGGTGATGTTAGGGGCCTTCAAGGGCCAATGTCATGGTGGAAGGGAAAGACCCCCCTCGGTCTAGTCCTGCTAGAGTGTTTGAGGGAAAACATCCTTCTTTCTTCCTGGTGCCATCCTCTAGTGTCTCTCTGTCCCTGGTTGGGGTCACAACATCCATCTGGTGGGATTTTATCCCCATGGAGGTATGAGTTAATCATCTCCCCATATGTACCTGTTCACTGAGAATGATCTTGTAGAAAAAAAAAGTACGACCTCCATTGGATGATAAGTCATAGGGATCATAGCAATGTCAATCACATCCAATAATCAAATTACCCAAACATGTGCATCAAACCCCCCTTTACCTAGACAAATGCTCAATGACATTATGTAGTTTAACAAGTCAGGTTTGGAGAGGGTCTTAGGATGTTCTATTGGGATAATTCTCCTCAAGTTTGGGGTGTTTCCTAGGTGAAGACCAATCTAGGTCATGTAAGTGTGTGAAATGGTGATGGGGAATGTTTAGGCAAAGGGTGCGGTGATAACAAGGAAATGTAGGTCTTTCATGTGGGTGCCTCTATAAAGGGTGAGCTGCACCTTGTCATGGATGCCAATGTTTTCTATCCCATTCAATGCCTTTTATTCTTTGTCTTATTTCTTTTTCTTTTCAAGTGAATATCTAGGTGACACTGTCCTGGCGTGGTGACTAGTGGTGACAATGTTACCCACAAGCACTTCACGAAAATGAGAAGGTTGGCTCGTGATGAGATCCCCTTTCTCTTGTCTATGCCACTAAGATCCACTACCCTAGTTTGGTGACCAGATAGATGATAGTTTCATACCACTACATGCCCATGTACCTAATAGGTTGGCTCATGACGAGACCTCCCATCCACCAACTAGACCTTAAGTTTTATTTTATCTTATGGGTCCCCTTTTCTTACTGAGAAGCCTTTTATTTCTTTCTCAGGAATCCCTGGGTGAAGCATATCAAAGGTTTCATTTTGACTTTTAACTTTTTCCAGTTACTTTTACCCCCTAGTCCTTTAGCCCCTTCCTCCCACAAGGCAAGGCACAACCCTTCCTAGAGTGGAAAACCCAATGCCTGAACCAAGGTAGGGGAAGACAAGAGGGACAATGATGAAAAATGGTAAGTATGGAAGGAATGGACGATGACCATTCATAGACCCACCTAGTGGAAACTCATCCTAAAGGGAACCAACTTACTAGGGAATTTTGTCACCCCCTAGGTATGAACAAGTTAAAGAGCATAATTTCCAAGAAAATATTATGAAATAAAGGAGAGTTCAGTGAAACATATTCAAATGATTCAAAAATCAGAGTGACACATACCATGATACCTGGGCTCATTACGTCATGGAGAAAGAACCACTGCTAATTCAGGATCAGGCCGGTGGGATGGATGTTGCTGCTACTGATAGATGGGATGCACTGAAGAAAATATGGGCCCTCCGGGGCCAATCTCAAATCGTATGGCTCCGGTACTCCATGTCTAGGACCTGTGGGCTTCGATACATAATATCCTTAGTTATCCCTAGGATAGGGGATAACATATGGCTCCAACTTGGGGACATGTGATCACCATAGAGCACATGAGAACGTCAACATCTTTGGCATGACCTATATCTGCTAGATCTCAACAAAATAATTAGTAATATTTGGGGTGGTGATATCACCCCTCGCTCATATATAATACAATGGAATAAAAGTAAGAAAGCGTATATATACAAATGAAAATGAAACTACAACTATACTACTCTAGCATGATATGTAGATGGTATATACAATGAATGCAAATGCCTAACTAACTTACTTACATGTTGGTTTAATGTTAGGTGTAGTCAAATAACCAATGAAACCATCCTAGAAATATCTCATAATACCTGCCTCTGTGCTTGATCATAAACCAAAACAATGATAAGTTAAGCGGAAAAATAACATGAGTTAGAAAATGTATTGCATCATCGAAAATCGTAAAGTCTAGCTCATGGAGGCGGGTGGGAGGGAAAAAATGGTGCCAAGTCACACTCTCAAGAAAGTGCTCAATCCATCTCTGAAAGGGATTGTGAAAAATCAAAGGTTCAATAGACTGACTCAAAGGGTCTGAAGGTTGGCTACCTTAGACATCTTCATAATTTGAGGTCTGGGAAGGGGCTAGCAAGAACCTAGAGGATGACTGACAATTTCTTAGGGGAAAGTTGAAAGATTGAGATAACAAAGTTATTCTTGAGGTACTCAACCTACCCTTGAATTCTAAAATTAATCTTTGCCTAAGAGAAAACTTAAGACAAAGGACATGCTTCCCAACTACACCTTTAGTGACATAGCGAGATGAAATTGTCGAAGGGAGTTGGAAGACATTGTCACAATGATCCTTCTCTGGGAAAGCAATGTCCTCACCTTTATCAATATCTGAGCACAACAATGGTTGATAATATTCTTTATGGATTAAATCCAAGTGATCAAAGGAATATTCATCAAAATCCTCAAGGTATGACCGAAAATCACTATGAGAATAGAACACCAGGTCATCCTTGGGTGTCTGAAAAAAGTTTGTAATCATATCATCTCCTTGTTTCCAAATGTCAAAAATAGTAACCTCATATGATAGTTGTAAAGGAAAATTTTGGAAATGACCCTCAATGTCGTAAATGGGATCCCCATCATATCCAATCACATCCCATTTACACTTTCCGACATGTATGAATTCATCAATATTATTAACACAGTCAACACCTTTATCATAACATGAAGGGCTTAAAACATCCAAGGGATCCTCTAGCAGTTCTTCACTTTCCAAATCATAAAATAAAGCATCATCAGACTCTTGGAAAGGGAAATAACTTACCGTGTTTACTTCTTCTTGTGCAGAAACTTCAAGGATTTGGATAACTTCATTAAAAGGAAGAGCATGCATCACTGTTTCGTCCTCATGACTTGTCTCTACATCTTGAACTTCATAATAAGGAGGATTTGTCTTGTCCAAAGATTCCCTGTCTTCTTCCTCTTCTAAATCATAGAATAAGGTATCATAAAAAACTTGAAAAGGAGAGTGACTAACCTCATCCTCTTCTTCTTGTGTAGGAGGAATAATCTCTTGGATATCTTCATCAATAGTTCAGGATCGTGTTTGATATCTTCAGTCTCTCGCTCTTGAACTGTGTCTCCATTATCCTTGGTATAAGCATGCGTAATTTCTTTCTCTTCCTCATGGGATTGGAAACCCTCATTAAGACCTTTCTCCTCAACCCCTTGTTGATCAATGTCCTTTTCCCTTCTTTCTTGGAAATTACCAGTAAAAGTCTCAATGGCAACTAATCTCTCCAAACTAAGAGTATCTGGGGTAAAGAGGTGTCCTTCCTTGAACAAGGAGGTATTTGCCTCGATTTCTATAGCCATGTGATAAGATTCATGGATTTTTTTTGGCCCCTTTTTATTGAGGAGAAACCCTAAATGCACTAGGAGTGCATTGGTATAGAGGTAAGCAAGGTATTTGTCTTTAGGACGATGGCTTCTAGGTATTTTCCATAGCAAATTTTTGAACATGGTATGGAATTCCAGGATACTCTTGTTCTTAGTTTGTTTCAAGTACTCGAGTCTTTTTATTAGCAGTTGTATATATCGTAATTTAATACCCCATTTCTTGAGAAAGGTTTCTTCTAACTGGTCCATAGATGTGATGCTAGCATTAGGGAGATTGTCATACCATTTCCTAGCATTGCCATGAAGAGTGGCAGAGAAAAGTTTCATTGTCAAATCCTCAGCATCATCACTGATAGGGCGGAGTTGAAATAAAGCCCAAAAATTATCCATGTTATTGTTGGTTCTAACCCCATCACTACCGGTGAATCTAGGGGGCCATTTTTCATACCTCAGGGGCATTTGTCGAGGGTAACCCAAAATTTTACTCATATATAAGGGTTTGAAAATTCCTAGGTCCCACTGAGAATCCATGGTTGGCTTTGTCATCAGTGGAGTCGCCAGATAATCCTTCTAGGGATCATCAAAGAGAAAAGAGGGAATCACCCTCAATGGAGTCGCTAGGTAAGCTTTGTGAAGTAAAGGCTTTGGATAAAGGCTTACCGAAAAAGTGTCGTTCGAGGAAAATTGACTCGATGATCCCCAAAAATGGTGCCAAAATTTTATCGTTCAATTTGTACTTGCCCAAAATCCTAAGGCAAGTGGATACAGAATTGGAGTAACATGGAATAACCTATCACTGTCACCTTAATAGGAGATCCCTTTCTATTTAGGAGTATGCCAAGACTACCCCAGGGGAGACGTCCATGGTGACCTGGGGGGTTTGAGAAGGATAAGGCAAGTAATCACAAGGAAATCCTTCCCCTCTCACAAATCACTCAAATAAAAGGTTTCTTTATGTCTTAAAGGATGAAGCAAATGTATAACATTGTGTACCTGCCCAAAACAAGACAACAAGGAAAATGAGGCACTTTCCAAGTACCAAATGATTGTTAGTACTTCATAAGAAAATAAACCTTCACAAATTAAGCCAACTGATATGAATTTGTAGCAATGCAACGATTTATAACAACAATTTAATATTTTATAACAACCACAAGATTTATGCCTTGAAATTGCTTGAAAAAGACAAGAAAAAGTGACTTTGACTAGGCAAATTGATAATAGATTGTCACAAGCAAAGTTTGAAATGTTTCGTTAGATTTTAATGTCACTTTCATTGAGAATTTGCTGCAATTATATGTCTGTAGCAATATTTTGCAACAACAACAATTTCTAATGGTCAAAAGTGCAAGAAAACACCATACAAAGTTAGCACTTACCTAGTAGATTAACTAGCAATTATCACAATTGAGTTTTGAATGGTTTTAGTGCAAGTTATGTAGGTAAATGTATCAAATAAATGTATGTTTTTATGGATGTAGCAATGTTTTGCTACAAAAACAAGTTAGCTTGAGATTTAGTCTAATTTAGGGTTAGAAAATGTTAGTAAAGGCTTCAAGGATAAAAGTATGAGTGTTTGTTTGATCAATCAACACTTGTAGATGGTAGTCTAGTGCCTATCTAGGGTAAACAGAGTCACTAATGGAAGCAAAAAATCTTAGAGGAAAGATAGCAATGATAATGGTATGTCAAAGGGATGGAGAGGATAAGAAAGGTGTTGGTATCCCAAGGCCTAAAAAATCCACCTCCAATAGATAATTGCTAGGAAGTAACAATGGTTAGGCCCTAGCGATTTCTTATTTCCTTGAACAAATTGTAATAAAATATGCAATTGGGCATGGAAGTAGGGTTACTAGAGTGCTACAATGGTAGGGCTATAGTATCTACTTCAGGTTAGATGCCTTTCAATAAATTTTAGCACATGGAAGATTATAGGGAAATAGATAACAACATATGTCTTTCCCCTAGGGTTTCAAGCAAGCAATTTCATAACCTTAGACATGAAACAAGTAAAATTAATCATAAGCATTCATTCATAATAAATCAATGCATATTTTCCACTTAATTCACCAAGAATAATCAAGCAAATCACCCTAGTTGAAGATCCTCCACATGAAAATTGCCAAAATACACCAATAAATGCCTCCTCCAAGAAGTGCGCACCACTAATTTCAGCCAAGAAACCTTAAATAAGGCTGAATTTCAGACCCACACTTAAGTGATGAGTGAATTATGAAAAAATACAAGATTTTTATCTCTTATTTATACAATATCAATGACCTTTAATTGTATTTTAGGTCATAAAAGGCCGACATGGCCAGTTTACATCAAAAATCCAGTTTTTACATAAAATCAATAATTAAAATCCCAATTTCACTTTAGGGATGACATTATGCCCCTCTAGGGTGACAAATGCCCCCCATCATGGAACGCTAGGCCTCAAATGCAAAATGTCGGGCCTTCAGAGGCCTCAAATGCTTCCACACGTTCCAACTAACACCAAATCATCCTCATAAATGTCAAACCCTAATTGGATGACGTAAAGGGTCAGCATGGTGATGTTAGGGGCCTTCAAGGGCCAATGTCATGGTGGAAGGGAAATACCCCCCTGTGTCTAGGCCGACCATAGTGTCTTGGGGAAAACTTCATTCTTTCTTCCTGGTGCCATCCTCTAGTGTCTCTCTACCCTTGGTTGGGGTCACCACATCCATCTGGTGGTATTTTAGCCCCATGGAGGTCCGAGCTAATCATCTCCCCATATGTACATGTCCACTGGGCATGATTCTAGAACGGAAAAAAATACGCCCTCCATGGGCTCATAAGTCACAGGGATCATAGCAATGTCAATAAAATCCAATAATCAAACTACCCAAACATGTGCATCAAACCCCCCTTTACCCAAACAAATGCTCAATGATGTTATGCAGTTCAACAAGTCAGGTTTGGAGAGGGTCTCAAGATTTCCTATTGGGATAATTATCCTCAATTTTGGGTTGTTTCCCAGGTGAAGACCAATCTAGGTCATGTAAGTGTGTGAAATGGTGATGGGGAATTTTTGGGAAAAGGGTGCAGTGATAACAGGGAAATGTAGGTCTTGCCCGTGGGTGCCTCTATAGAGGATGAGCTGCACCTTGTCATGGATGCCAATGTTTCCTAGCCCATTGAATGCCTTTTATTATTTGTCTTATTGCTTTTTATTTTCAAGTGAATATCAGGGGGACACTGTCCTGGCATGGTGACCAGTGGTGACAACGTTACCCGCAAGAACTTCATGGAAATGAGAAGGCTAGCTCGTGATTAGAACCCCTTTCTCTTGGATATGCCACCAAGAGCCACTACCTTGATGACTAGATATATTGTAGTGTCATACCGCTACATGCCCATGGACCGAATAGGCTGGCTCATGATGAGACCTCCCATCCACCAACTAGGCCTTGAATTTTATTTTATCCTATGGGTCCCCTTTTCTTACTGAGAATCCTTTTATTGCTTTCTTGGGAATCCCTAGGTGAACCATCTCAAAGGTTTCATTTTGGTTTTTAATTTTTCCAACTACTTTTACCCCCTCTACCTTTAGCCCCTTCTTCCCACAAGGCAAGGTACAACCATTCCTAGAGTGGAAAACCCAATGCTTGAACCAAGGTAGGGGAAGATGAGAGGGATAATGATGAAAAATGGTATGTATGGAAGGAATGGACAATGACCTTTCATAGACCCACCTAGTGGCAACTCATCCTAAAGGGAACCAACTTACTAGGGAATTTTGTCACCCCTCAGGTATGAACAAGTTAAAGAGCATAATTTCTAAGAAAACATTATGAAACAAAGGAGAGTTCATTAAAACATATTCAAATTCTTCTAAAATTAGAGTGACACATACCATGATACCCAGACTCATTACCTCATGGAGCAAGACCCACTGCTAATTCAAGATCAGGCCGGTGGGATGGATACTACTACTGCTAATAGATGGGATGCATTGAAGAAACTATGGGCCCTCCATGGCCAAGATAAAGTCGTATGGATCTCGATACTCCATGTCTAGGACCTGTGGTCCTCGAGACATAATCTCCTTAGTTATCCCTAGGATAGGGGATAACAGGTCCAACACATTTTTTGGCAAAGTTTGGAGGAGTTTTAGTGGCTGATTTTCTTGCTGTAATAAGTTGTTTGTTACAAAAATAAGGCTGATTTATATTACTGCATAAAGTGTTTACTACAACCTTATATTTTTATGCTAGTATCTTGGTCTTTGAATCTTGAGTTTCACTAGTGTTTAGCTAGTCTATCTCTTGCATCTTTCACTTGATTTCTAGCACTTGTTTAACAACTTATTATGCCATTTCATTGCTAATATATATTGTTACTAACAACTTCTATTAGGGACAACAAGCTTAACTTTATTTTCCAATTGATTATATTGCATCATATACTTGGTTTTCTTGTGTCTCAGGCATGTACTTCACTATCAACAGGTTACTCAACTCATTTGGAAACCCTTGAACCTTCACAAGACCTCTTTCCAAGCTCCCCCTATCATATATAATTGAACTCTAGGGAAATCTACTCATACTTATCATTTTCCATCTCAATCCCCCACTATGGTCACCGAGATTCCCCCCTTGAGGTGACTACCTCACCTCTAAAGTGACATGGAAACTTGCCTAAAATGACAGTGGGTAGGTTCCCTCCTAGTTGTCACCATTTAGTGATTGGGTCAGTATTTTCCAAACCAAACAACTTGTGCGATAACATTTTGGCGCCGTTGCTGGGGAGGATTTTGGATCCTTTACGGAACCCTAACAACCCTTTGAAAAGATAATCCAAAGCCTTTATCCCTTAGTTTTCTTGGACACTCCACCCAAGGAAATTTCTCCTTCCACCTTTCTTGATGAGCTCCTCTTGAAGCTCACCTGGATACTCCACCCCCCCAAAACCCTTCCTTTTCCAAACCTTTTCCCCATGGGAGGTTCAAGCCTTCTAAGGTTTACCAAAGAAGGCCTCCTCTCAAGTATCCCATTGTCAAAACCCTTTTCCACAATACCCTTCCTCTTGCTCCAATGGATTACCCTTGGGAAAGGACCTCTACAAACCCCTTAACATGTCCAATTTCCATGGATACCCTAACACAATGCCAAAAGATTCTAACAAGTGGTTTCCAAGGTTCCTAGGAATCATTGTAGTGACCGTTGAGGACCATATTTATGTTATGGGATGATACATGGACAATGCAGGTATTGAGCATGAATACATAGCCATGATTTTTTTTTCCTTATCATTGCATGAAGAAGCTCTTGATTGGTTTAGAGGTCTCCTTGATGATCATCTCACATCCTATGAATATTTTTCCAACTTATTTAAGAGTAGATGGTCAACAAAGACAGACGGTGGGATGCTTGGAGCTCAATTCAACCAAATAAAGAAAAAAGAGAATGAGACAGTGAAGGAATTCAATACTATATTTGACAAGTTGTACAATTAGATTCCAACATAATTATGTCCTACAACATCATCAATTCGTCTCCTTTACATGAATGATTTTGAAGGGAAATTTCGATTCATTCTGAAAGACAAGAATCCCACATCGTTGGCACAAGCCAAGGAGTATAGTGCTGACATTGAAGAAAATCTCCTTGATTCAAGGGTAGAACCTTTTCACTACCCTTGTGCCAAATAAGAAGCACAGATTAAGATTTCCAACAGTAGTGCTCCTGATAAGATTGCCCTCTTAACTCATAAGATAGATCAGATGAATACTCAGTTTACCTAGGTGCATAATCAAATTATGGGCCATTTGACTACTATGGAGAGGAATCAATCTGCTCCTAGACCTTAGTTTACTAGACAACAAAGAGATGCCACAGGTTGGAAACCAAATCCTCAACAAGAGGAAAAGGCCTCAGATACTTTAAAACTAGTTGGGATAGTTGACATAGAATCTTGGTTCCTTCCATGTCAAGAACCTCACATAGAAAATGAATTCCCTCGACGAGATGAATATTCTCCCGACGATATGAATTTCATGGATATGATCTGTGTTTTCCAAGAGGAACAAGTCACTCAAGAACAAATCAATGAAGCCAGAAGACGAGGCGAAAGAGAGGGGAGACTTCAGGCCTTGAATCAATTAAAATATGATCGGAAGAAGGAATTAAGGAGGAGGGAATCTCCAACCTACACTAGAAGGAATAAAGCTTCAACCCCTCCATATAATCCTAACACTCCTCTTCCATCAACAGAGAAGGTGGCACCACCACCTCCACCTTCGGTACATGAGTTGCTTCCTAATCCAACTCCTATAGACAATAGTCAGTTGAATATAGACATTGCAAGCATGTATGGAAAACTGAATATGACAGTCCCAGTGATAGAGATGTGTAAGATCCCTTCCATGAAGAGGGAAATTTTGAAATTATTACAGGTGCCAACCAAGAAGGAATATGCTCCCATCATATTGAACACTACATATCTCGATCGGCCATGGGACATGAACCCTCCCTTCTACCTCTCATTAGGCATGAATGAACTTCACTTGAACAATTGCATCCTTGATTCTAGCGCCTTAGCAAATTTCATGTCATTGAAGGTAATGGAACAACTTGGTCTGAAGACAACCAGACCCTATGGAAATATATGTGGTATTGATTCAATAAGGGTCAAGGTCTTTGGGGTGTGTGAGGACGTTGAGGTTTTTCTCGTTTATTTTCCACATATCAGCCTCCTCATGGACATATTAGTGATCAATGTTCCAGATTCTTGGGGGATGCACTTGTCAAGGACTTGGCCCTCCTCCCTTGGGGGTTTTATTAGCATGAGCCTTACACATGCATACATTTCCATGGGCGATGGCACATATGAAATATTACACAATAGGGAAAATAATGATAAACATGTGATGGATCTAAGTGGCCCAATTATGTCAATGAACACAATCATGATGTGCCCCAACAAATTATTGAGTATGATCCATCCGAGCTACCCTTCATTTAGGAAGATGCCATAGAGATGTTTCTCCCATGGACATATGAATACAAAGAAAAAATTGCAAAATACCATGGGAAGGAGCCAAGGTCTATCCATATTTTGAAGAAAGGAGATGAAAAGCATGAAGAAATAATCAAAGAGATGGTCCACATAGAGCCTCCTTCACATCCATGCATTGAGAATACACCTTGCATCAATTTCAATGAAGGAAGTCTCGTGCTCATGTGGGACAAGAGAAAGGAAAATCCCAGGTATGACCAACGAGATAATAACTCATGGATTAGCCCTTACATCGTCAAGAAGAAGTTCGATAAAGAAAAGTAATATCTGACAGCCTTAGACGGGAGAAATATGCCATTACCAGTGGATGGATCTCTTCTCCAACCTTATGTTCAGGTCACTTGACTTCTTCAAGGCCTATGACCTAGGTAAGTAGGTAGGTCATCTTGATTTCCTTTCATTTGCATCTTGATACCTCATATTAGTTTAGATGCATCTCATATTTCATTTTTCTTTACTTGCATATTGATTTCATGCTTAGCTTAGAAATTTTTGAAAAAATGTCAAAACTTTTATTTTCTAGATTAGCTTTTATATATATATATATATATATATATATATATAAAGGGTGATAGAACCACCCTAGATATTTTGATCTCTTTTTCTGAGTTTTGGCAGGCACATGTCTACCAGGAGATGTTGTAGTTCTCATGCACTCTATGGCAAGCACATGTCCCCAAGTAGGAGAAAGATGTTATCCCCATTTTGTGGGATAACTAAGTATATTATGTCTCGAGGCCCTCAGGTTGCAGATATGGAGTGCCAAGAGACTACATGACCAACAATGTCCTTTTTCACAAGATGGGGACCCTTCTCACCACCACAAAGGTCACATATTTTCATATGGCATCCACCACACCAGCTGGCTTCTGAGAGGCAATGGGCCTTTCTCCATGAGGTACAAGTTAGGTATTATGGTAAGTGTCATTTCAATATTTGAGGCATTTGAGTATGATCTATCTTAGATTTCTTTAGATTTCATGACATATGCTTGGACATTATGCCTTTTGACTTGCTTCACCTTGGTGGCTGACATTGTACCCTAGTAAGTGGTGTTCCTTGGGGATGGGTTTTCTACTAGGAACTCCATTGAAGACCCATCATACCATTCCCAACCATGCTTACCACTTTCCATCACTTAAAACCCCCATTTCCTTATCTCTTGGGATTTTAGGGTGTATTGACCCAATAAGGGGTTGTCCATCATTCTATAGGAAGAAGGTGATGAAGGCCCTGAGGGATTGTTGTTGGGTAAAAGATAAAATCCTATATATAAACCTTCCATATTCTTCGCACAGGGATCACCCAAGAAAGAAATGAAATGTTGATCTATAAGAAAAGGGGGACCCACAAGAATAATGATTATGAATGCTTAAATGGTTAGTTGGAGGATAGGAGGTCTCATTATGAGATGACCTATCATGATCATGGATATCTAGTGGTATGACATTACCACCATATGGTCACCAAGATAGGGTAATGACTCTCAGTTGCATGGCCGAGAGAAAGGGGGTCTCATCACGAACCAACATTCTCATTTACATTAGGTATTTGTGAGTGACATTGTCATTAACATGGACACCATTCTAGGATAGTGGCCTTCAAATTGACCTTAAATTATAAAATAAACACAGAATGGAAAAAATGATGGGCTTGGAAAAATTGCATCGCAAAAGAAGGTGCAACACACCCTCTACAAAGGCACCCATGAATGAGACACTACAACCCCTTGTATGTCATGAACCCCATGCCCATTGAGTCTTTACCCTTAACCACTTCATCCTATTTACATGAATTAGAGAGTGATCACTTGGAAACACTCCTTGACCTAGGGCAATATCTACACAATAGGACACCTCATCAACCCTCCCATATCCAAGCTTGACAAGTCGCATAATGTATTTGAGCACTTAATTGTTTGATAGGGTAATATTTGATGGACATGCTTCATTTTATCATTTATTGAATTGATTTACTTATCATGATATTTTTATTTGACATCCTTGGAGGGAATGCTTATTTGTCTTTATAGGACCTAGTTGGTGGACAATTTTGGAGGAACAAGCCTAGCTTGGGATTCCATGGGGCTTGAAGCCCATAGGTGGATTACAAGGGATTGCATGCTAGATGAGAGAGACATACCTTTGGATTCCTAGAATACATTTTGGATGACATAAGCTATCCCTCACATGCCAAACATTTTTCCTAGAAGAGGAAAAACATCACCTTTAGAGGCATGCCGTTACCTAGACGGGCTAGGGTTTGGTGGTGAGGCTATCATTCATTCGCACAAGGATGTTTTGAGGAGGTTGAGGCTTTGAACATGAGGAAAGTAACTTGGATGATTGACATGTGGCTTTGGGATGCATAAATACACTCCTCCAACACCAATGACTTGCTCCTAGTGTCAAAATGTCCCCTAAAGGGGTGACATCACTTTGAATTAGGTTTCTTTTGTGTAAAATTAAATTTTAAGTGAAGTTTTTAACGTTATTTTGTAAAAGAGGCAAGATTAGGTTTGTTGAACCCTATTCTTTTGGTTAACCCTAAAATTATGTGGAAAAACTATTTTAGAGACATTTTTTATAAATAGAGATCATGTGAATCTCATTTGATAACATAACTCTCCTATTGTGAGAAGTATTAAGCTAAAATTTTCGCTACTCTTGGTGATTTTGGTGTTTCTATCTTGTGTAGTGTCTTTGGATGAATGTCTCTTTATGAATGGATGAGGAGGAGTGATGCGCACCCCCTAAGGCTTGCTCTCTTGACTCTTGGATGAATGTTGCATGGTAACTAGGGTTTGATATCTCATTTTCTTGGATCAGGTAAGGAAAACTATTGATATGATGTTTATTTCTTGCTTACTTTGGTTATTGTTGTTGGAAACCCTAGGGAGGAGTATGATATATACACCCTACATGATTGCTTCATCTCTTTGTTAAAGTTTTAAGTCTTTCCTTTTTGCAAGGGTTGCTAAGAGGAATATGAGTGTGTATACCCTCCTAGATTTACCCTAAGTTTGGTTGGCATACCCTAGGGAGTAAGAGGGTTTACACCCCTAGGGTTGTTGTTGATCTAAATTTCGATTTAAGTACCTCATTCACCCAATTTAAAAGGAACTAATTTGAATATTCTTGCATTGGGGAAACAAAATATTGCATTGGGAAACATGATTTCTTGCCGTATTAACTTTTTGCAAATTGGGGTTTGTTCCTTGTGCTTAGAGTACCTTTCAGCCACTAGGGAATCCCCTCTAAAGGGGTAGTTCTTGATGATGTCACAAACTTAAATCTTCAACCATTAGGGCTACAGAAACCCTAATATAATTTCTTCAATAACTCTCAAATCAACCGCTGAAAATTGCCCAAAGTTTGCACACTTACACAACTTGGTCCAACACACTTTTTGTCAAAGTTTGGAGGAGTTTTAGTGGCTGATTCTATTTATGTAATAATTTGTTTGTTATAGCCATAAGGATGATTTATATTGCTGCAGAAAGTGTTTACAACAACCTTATATTTTTATGCTAGTATCTTGGTCTTTGAATCTTGAGTTTCACTAGTGTTTAGCTAGTCTATATCTTGCATCTTTCACTTGATTTCTAGCACTTGTTTAGTATATTATTGTGCCATTTCATTGCTGATATATATTGTTACTAACAACTTCTATTAGGGACAAAAATCTTAACTTGTTTGTCCAATTGATTATATTTCACCATATACTTGGTTTTCTTGTGTCTCGGGCATATACTTCACTATCGACAAGTTACTCAACTCGTTTGGAAACCCTTGAACCTTCACAAGATCTCTTTCCAAGATCCGCCTATCATATAGAATTGAAGTCTATGGAAATCCACTCATACTTATCACTTTCTATCTCAATCCCCCCTAGTGTCATTGGTATTCCCCCCTTGAGGTGACTACCTCACCTCTAAAGTGACGGGGACACCTGCCTAAGGTGATAGTGGGTAAGTTACCTCCTAGTTGTCGCCATTTAGTGGTTGGGTTGGGATTTTACCAACCTACAAATTGTGCGATAACATTTTGGCGCCATTTTCGAGGAGGATTTTGGATCCTTTGCGAAACCCTAACGACACTTTGGCAAGCTATCCTGAAGCCTTTATCTCTTATCTTTCCTGATGAATCCACCCAAGGGATGTTCCATTTACACCTTTATTTATGAGCTCCTATTGAAGTTCATATGACGAATCCACCTCCACAAAACCCATCCTTTTCCAAACCTTTTCCCCTGGGAGGTTCAAGCCTTCTAAGGTTTACCAAAGAAGGTCTCCTCTCAAGTCTCCCATTGTCAAAACCCTCTTCCACAATACCCTTCCTCTTGCTCCAGTGGATCACCCTTGGGAAAAGGACCTCTACAAACCCCTTAACATGTCCAATATCCAAGGATACCCTAAAACAATGCTGAAAGAGGCTAACAGGTGGTTTCCAAGGTTCATAGGAAACAATGTAGTGACCGTTGAGGACCATCTTTATGTCATGGGCCGAGACATGGACAATGAAGGTATTGAGCATGAAGACGTGGCCATGAAATTATTCACCTCGTCATTGACTGAATAAGCTCTTGATTGGTTTAGAGGTCTCCTTGACGATCATCTCATGTCCTATGAAGCTTTTTCCAACTTATTTAAGAGAAAATTGTCAACAAATACAAACGGTGGGACGCTTGGAGCTGAATTCAACCAAATAAAGAAAAAGGAGAATGAGATAACGAATGAATTCAATACTATATTTGATAGGTTGTACAATCAGATTCCAACATAATTCTGTCGTACAACATCATCAGTTTGTCTCCTTTACATGAATGATTTTGAAGGGAAATTTCTATTCATTCTGAAAGATAAGAATTCCACATTGTTGGCACAAGACAAGGAGTACAGTGCTGACATTGAAGAAAATCTCCTTGATTCAAGGGTAGAACCTTTTCACTACCCTCGTGCTAAAGCATAAGAAAATATTAAGGTTTCCAATAGTAGTTTCCCTGATCTGATTTCCCTCTTAAATCATAATATAGATCAGATGAATACTCAGTTTACCCAGTTGCAGAATCAGATTATGGACCGTTTGACTACTGTGGAGAGGAATCAATTTTCTCCTACACCTCAGTTTACTAAACAACAAAGATTTTCCACAGGTTGGAAACCAAGGCCTCAACAAGAGGCAAAGGCCCTAGATACATTAAAACTAATTGGGATAGTTGACATAAAAGTTTGGTGCCTTCCATGCCAAGAACCTCACAGACAAGATGAATTCCCCCGATGAGACGAATATTCTCCCAATGATATGAATTTCATGGATATGATCTGTGTTTTCCAAGAGGAACATGTCACTCAAAAACAAATCAATGAAGCCAAAAGATGAGGAGAAAGAGAGGGGAGACTCCAGGCCTTGAATCAGTTAATGGATGATCAGAAGAAGGAATTAAGGAGGAGGGAATATCTGACCTACACTAGAAGGAATAAAGCTTCAACCCCTCCATCTCAGCTTGACACTCCTATTCCATCAGTAGAGAAGGTGGAACCACCACCTCCACCTCCGATACGTGAGTTTATTCCTAAGACAACTCCTACATATGATATTCAGTTAAATATAGACATTGTAAGCATGTTTGGAAAACTGAATATGACAGTCCCAGTGACAGAGATGTGTAAGATCCCTTCCGTGAAAAGGGAAATTTTGAAAGTATTATAGGTGCCAACCAAGAAGGAATATCCTCCCATCATCTTGAATACTATGTATCTCGATCGACGAAGGGACATGAACCCTCCCTTCTACCTCTCATTAGGCATGAATGGCCTTCACTTGAACAATTGCATGCTTGATTATGGTGCCTCAAAAAATGTCATGTGATTGAAGGTGATGGACCAACTTGGTTTGAAGACAACCTGACCCTATGGAAAATTATGTGGTATTTATTCAACAAGGGTCAAGGTCTTTGGGGTGTGTGGGGATGTTGAGGTTTTTCTGATTGATTTTCCACATATGAGCCTCCTCATGGAGATATTAGTGATCGATGTTCCAGACACTTGGGGGATTCTCTTGTCAAGGACCTAGTCCTCTTCCCTTGGGGTTTTTTTTAGCATGAGCCTTACACATGCATACATTCCCATGGTTGATGGAACATATGAAATATTACACATCATGGAAAAGAATGATAAACATGTGATGGATCCAAGTGGCCCCGATTATGTCAATGAACACAATCATAATGTGCCCCAATATATTATTGAGTATGATCCATCCAAACTACCCTTACAACAACCCTATCTTTTTCAATGAAAACCTTGCATCAATTTTAATGAAGGAAATCTCACGCTCATGTGGGACAAGAGAAAGGGAAAGCTTAGGTATGAACAACGAGATAACAAGTCATGGATTGACCCTTACATCGTTTAGAATAAGTCCTATAAAGAAAAGTACTATCTGACAGCCTTAGATGGGAGAAAGATGCCATTACCAATCGATGGATCTCTTCTCTAACCTTATGTTCATGTCACTTGAATTCTTTAGGGCCCATGCCCCGGGTAAGTAGGTATGTCATATTGCTTTCCTTTCATTTGAATATTGATTTCACATATTAGTTTAGATGCATCTCATATTTCATTTTTCTCTACTTGCATATTGATTTCATGCTTAATTTAGAAATTTTTGAAAAAATGTCAATTTTTTTCTTTTCTAGATTAGCTTTT
>JZKD02S2191095.1:9840-23418 GCA_000966675.3 Picea glauca | reverse complement strand
ATGATGCACATATCTTTTGGAATAATATTAAAATATTATTCCCAGGCTTAAGCCCCCCTAGGCTCAACACTTAGCCCCTTTCCCACCTTCCAGCCCCTAATTCCTTGCCCACTCTATGGATGCTCAGTCCCCCTTCACTCATTCATCGTGGTCGGTCTGCACCTGTTGGTGTTTATATTTTATTAAGTGTTCTGCATGATTACATATACAACAGCAGGCTCCTGGCCTTCAATACTTAGGCTCCCTGGCCTAACAACACATAAGCCTCCAGCTTATGAAAACTTGGCTCACCAGCCTATAAAACATAATTACAATTCCTTTGCAAACATAGTTTACAACGGGGCTCGGCCTTGGGGACACTACACCAATAATGGTGGAAAATATGGCCGAAGGAGGTCCACATTGAATATTGGATGCAGACCAAGGAAGGGTGGAGTGTTGAGCTCAAAATCATTACTACCCAAAACCTTGGTGATAGTGTAAGGCCCATAACGAAGTGGGAAAAGCTTCAGATGGGGCCTGACTAGACGCTCCTTCTGCAAATGTAACCAGACTTTGTTGCCAACCTGAAACTAGTGTGGTACCCTATGTTTATCATGACACTGCTTGTACTTAGCATTGGATTTCTGAAAAATCGCTTGGAACTGTTGGTGTATGTGTTGAATCCTCTCAATGAATATGGTGGATTCATTGACCGCATACTGATCAACGGGAGAGTCTATCTGTGTAGTGGCAAGAGGAAGTGCAACATCAATGGGTCCCAAGGGTTGGAATCCCAAAACCACCTGAAATGGGCTATGGTTGGTGGAACTATGGAGAGCCCTGTTGTAACTGTGTTGGACATATGGGAGACTCTCATCCCATGTACGTGGATGTTTATAATTGTACATGCAGAGGATGTGCACAATCATCCGATTGACGACCTTGGTTTGGCCATCAGTTTGGGGGTGGAAAGAAGTGGATTTGGTGATCTTGGTGTCCAATAGAGATTAGAGAATTGACCAAAAGGTGTTGAGGAACCTGTTGTCTCGGTCAGAGATGATGGTCTGTGGTATCCAAAAGTGAACCCAAACTTGTGCGAAGAAGAGTTTGGCAGTATCTGTCACTCTGACATTCTTCTTGCAGGATGTGAGGATGGCCATCTTCAAAAACCATCAACGACCACAAACACACAGTCATTTTTGTGCTTGGTGTACGACAAATCAGACATGTAATCCATGGAGATGGATTCCTATGGCTTCTATGAAATAGGAAGAGGGGTGTATAATCCTTACTTATTGGTGGTCAGCTTGGCAATGGTGCAGGAAGTGCAATATCTGATATACTTGCTAACGTCATGTCCAAGTTTTGGCCAATAAAAATGATTCTAATGAACGACCACATTTTTCTCTACGCAAAACTGTCCTTCCACCCAACTGTAGTGGGATTCCCAAATCATCTTTGCACGCTCTCTTGTAGGAACACAAATATGACCCAAGTGGCATAAGAGTCTATCCTGAATGTGAAAATTAGTGACAATGGCGCCTGTCCCCAAGAGCTTATATGTGGTGGCGAAGTCCGGATCTTGCTGGTAAATTTGGGGCCATTCCGATGTTTCATGTCCATAGGAATGGAGAAAAATGGTAAGTGAAGCCACAGGAGTTCGACTAAGGCAGTTAGTGACACGATTGGAGATACTTGTCTTATACTTGATGTTGAGATGGAACTGCTGCAAGTAGGTGGACCAACTCTAATGGCGATCGTTCTGCAATTTCCCTTGTGTCTGTATGAACTGCAGAGGCTTGTGATTAGTGTGTATGATCGTCTCTATCCCTAGAATATAATGTTTCCATTAACGATAGTCTTGTACAATGGAATACATTTCCTTTTCATAGATAGGTTATTTCTGGATAGTATCGGAGAGTGTCTCACTATGGTATGCCACCGGATGCCTGTTCTGAGTGAGTACTGCACCCACATGATAGTCAGATGCATTAGTCTCAATCTCGAATGGTTGTTGAAGATCGGTAAAGGAGAGGAATAGAGCTGAGCATAAACGATGTTTTAGATATTCAAATTCTCGTCGATGCTCCTTCCCCCACACAAAATTGGCCCTACCACCACCCTTGGTTACCTGGCTAAGTGCCCATGCAATATGGGAGAATCCCAACATGAACCGTCGGTAAAAATTGGTGAGTCCCAAGAAGCTTTGAAGCTCGGTCAGTGTGGTCGGGGTTGTCAAGTCACAGATGAATTGGATCTTAGCTGGATCAACATGTACCCCATTCTCAACAACAATGTAGCCCAGGTATTGGACTCTGTTCATGGAAAAAGAGCATTTTTCCAAGTTGGCATAAAGCTTGTGCTGTCGCAGAGTGCTCAAAACCTGCTGAATATGTCGCATGTGCTCCTCCCACATTCTACTAAAGATGAGGATGTAATCCAAATATACTAATACAAAGGACTTGGTGAAGGGTCTCAATACATCTTCCATCAATTGCATGAAAGCGGTCAGTGCATTTTTTAAGACAAAGGGCATGACTAGCCATTCATAGAGACTTTCTTTAGACTTCAAGGATGTCTTCCAGAGATCAGTTGGTTCGATGGGAACCTGGTGGTAGCTAGACTTCGAGTCAATATTGCTGAAGAATTTTTCTCCCTTGAGTTGGTTAAGAAGGTCATCAATCCTGGGAATGGGGTAGCGGTTCCTGACTGTGATTTTTTTTAAGGATCTGTAATCAATGCAGATTCACCAAGTCCCATCCTTATTTTGCACCAGTACAATCAGGCTTCCGCAAGGGGAGGAGTTGGGTTTGATGTGCCCCTTTTGAAGTAGCTCTTGGATCTGACGCCTGATCTCCTCATTCTCCATCAGCGAGCACCGATAGAATGGTCCATTAGGTAGAGGTTCTTTGGGGGTCAGATCAATTGGATGCTTGACTTGGCAGTGTGTCAGTACCCTTGTAGGTGAGACGAACATGTCTTTTTATTCTTCCACGATCTTGTCCACTTGCTTCTACTGCAAATAGAGGCGTGGTGTAGAGGCCACGTATGTGGCAGAGACCTTATTCTTACTATGAGCATGGATCACAAAGAAGACAAACTTCCTGGTCTGTGAAATGGCCTTACTACATTTCTTAGCAGAGATTAAAGAAATACGAGTAGGCGGTGCCACCTCTGGGATCTTGTACAATTTTCTAGCCAAAGTAATAATAAATTTTGGCATAGGGGAAGTCTCGGGGTTCAACTCTTCAACAACGCACCAACAAAACCCTAACTACCGGCCCTTTCGGTAACACCTTTGAAGAAGATGAAGTCTCACCCGAGGTAGAGGCAAGGGGGGTTGTAGGACTCAAGTGTCTACAACCTAGATAGGACACAGATCTGTGATCAAAATACTTAACATAGCACTTAGCAATGAACATTCATTAGTCTTTGACCCTTATTCACATTGCAGATTCAAACCCTAATTACAAAGCAACCTAGTATTCAACAAGATCCAAGCATAGTTTACCATTTAGCACATAGCATCAAACTGATCTAGCCTTCATTCATGTTATTAACCACTAAGCTACTACATAAGATGCATCTAATATGCCTAAATATTCAACATTAAGCATAAATCACATCAATAACACAAAGCAATCACAACACATGATATACGTGGTTCACCCCCAACATGGGGCTACATCCACCAACTCTTTGTCTTCTTTATTATCTTCTTTCAATCTGCTTACATGCACAGAACCACAAAACCAACTCCGCATAGGATAGGATATCTGTGCACACTTCGCCAGATCCTCCTTCCCTGAGTTCGGCATAGGATAGAGCCTTCTTACAATCACTTGCACTTAGCTCTACAAGTTCTCGACACATAGTATGCACAAAGCCTTTACAACTAATTGCACTTAGAAACCTTTACATATCTTGCACAAAGCCAACTTAGATCTGATTGAACTTATTCTTACATGGCCTAGCTACTTATTTATACATTTACAAATGAGGCCTAAGCATGGGTAAACCCATGGGCCAACATCCCTTACCCATTACATAAGCCCTAATCCCAAAAATCCTATAAAAGGGGGCGAGATCCCGTGATCTCCGCTTCGCGTGGGCACTCCGTCTTCGACCAACCTGTTGAAGTCCCAAAAATGGTCAAACATGACCAAGGTTCTCTAAAAATTGGTCGAGGGCCAACATGCCCCCAACACTCACCTGTGACTCATCCTGAGTCACTCTGATCTGGGAAACTCTACTTCAAAGGCCTTGATCTTAGCTCGAGATGCCTCAACTTGCTGCTTCACCAGAGGCTCCTGCTTGGTGAGCTCCTGAATGATTTTCTCGGTGACAGGTCCTTCCAAGTGTTGTTCCA
Organism: Picea glauca; assembly: GCA_000966675.3. Lineage (NCBI taxonomy): Eukaryota > Viridiplantae > Streptophyta > Pinopsida > Pinales > Pinaceae > Picea > Picea glauca. The sequence continues at coordinate 19,067 of JZKD02S2191095.1, read as the reverse complement.
CTATGGTGAGCATTTGTTCGAGCTGTGCGCCTTGTCCTTCGATCTCCTCAAAAAGTGTGCAGGCTTCTTCCTGTACCAGCTGAAGTCTCTGGGTCACTTCCATGACTTTACTCTGGATGGCATGGACCTGCTACTAAACTGTGAACTGTTCTTGTGACCTTTTCATCTTCTTGACTGTTGATAGTAGCTTCAACTGTGCCTGTATTGTCGTTGCTTGTTGCTTGGATTCTTGTAGTTGTGACTCCAATGTCCATAGTTCTGGGGCCTCTACAAGGCACTCATAGGTCTGCGCACTTAGATTGTTGAGTTGCTTGCATTCTAAGGCCAATGCCTTGATTCTTTCGACTGTGCTTCGGACAGTTTCTTCCCTATGATATCGCACTTCCTGCAGAGTGCTCGACACTGCTTACACTTCCAGTTCTGTTACTCTTGCTTGGAGCTTCTGAATGGCTTCAACGAGATTTCCCACTTGGCTCTTAGCTATTTCCTCTTCTGTCTGTGCCAGGCCCAACATATAGCAAAGTGCACTAGTGACAAATTCTTTAACTCCAATCTGCTCTGCGAGAAACTGTTCTTTTTCTTTTTGGAGCTACTCTCTATCCTCTAGAAACTTCACCTAGAGGTCATATTTTTCTTGCTGCACAACCTAATGTTTCTCTAGGGCTTCCTCCTTTGCTTGCTTCAGAGACTCTATGGCTTGTTCTTTTTCTTCTAGGACCCGACGAAGGTGAGCCTCTGTCGCATCTGTTATTCTACGTAACCCAGCAGACTCATCTCCTTCTTCTAGGCCCCCTAATGACAAAGATGCAATAGACACTAAAGGCTCGAATAAAGAGCCCGTTGTACCCCTTTGAGATCTACCTTGATCCTGTCATACATTGTCTCTTGTTTGGCTTCGCTTCGCTGCAAAATGTCCTCAGAAGTATCTGATAGAACTGTGATGACGAGGTCAATATCATCCACCGTAAGTATAGTCTGTAAGTGGGGCTTATTGGCACATGACTTCTTCCATGCTGAGGGTTTCTTTGGAGAAACTTTTATTTTCTTTGATGTCTCTGTCTCCGTAAGGGTATCTTTAGGCGGTGTTACTTTGCCTTGTTCCTGCTTGTCCTCTTCCCCTTCTTCCTCTTCTTTGTCTACTTCGTCACCTCCTCTCCCTTCAGGTGAATATAGTGTAGTCTCCTCTAATGTGTTGTGCATTTCTTGTACTTCTTCCTTCTTCTTCCTCTTGTTGTTGTTGGGTCCATCATACTCTTTGTGGGTGACTACAGGAATTATGATGAGGTCAGGGTTGGAGATTTATGTCTGTTCAACTAGTACAAGGAATTTCGCAGGCCATTCCTTGGTTATTTCCTCCATATCTTCCTCGGTGAGTTTCTAATAGGACTGGAGCTCTTCCTTATGTTCATCTCTACGTGCAGTGATGTAAATGAAGTGCCTATCTACGTGGAACTTCGTTATTGGCCTGAACCTATGAAGTGTATTTGACATCATGCGAGGGAAGGATTCAATGGCCCTCTTTAGTTGCAAGTAATAGGTGTGGAACACCGTATTGGATTGTCATTACTTCTCCATGTCACTCGAATACCAGAGGGTAGTGAACCTCCCAACTAGTGTTTCAGATGGCTCGACTTCAGGGAAGGTTGCTCCCTCTGACATCTCCCAAGCGATGAAGGCAACAAGAATAAACAACCAGGTGAAGTGAAACTTTTAGCCTTGGTCTTGCTCTTCACGATGATATTTCTCCAACTGGTTGACAAGATAGCTCGCCCAACTCATCTGCATTCCTTCAACGCATTTTCCTGCGAGGTCAACAACAAACCCCGTGACCTGCGTTGGTCTATTATTCCTAACGAGCTTGCCTGTTATCTACTGACAATCTAGGCGCACTGCGCCATTTTGGATGGAGGCTACCTTGTAGCCCCATTTCTCATTCTCTACATCACCGTGGGTGTCCTTTATTCGTTGTGCCAGGGCACGATCTGCAACCTTCCCTGGGTAAAAGTCTTGAGGGTCCGATCATTGCATGCTCAATCCAGTGATTTGGTGGATCAATGTCGAATCTACAGTGATGGGCCTATCCAACCACATGTAACCACCATGGTAGCACGACAAGAGGATTTTAACGTACGCATTAACCTCCATATGTCTGTTGAAGTGTGGTATCTTCATCACATTAAGGATTGTTGATCTTGTGATGTCCATGGTCCATGGCTGGGGGATTATATTTGACTCATTCCTTGTTGTCTTTGTCAAGTACTTATGTGGTGCAAGCATTCCATAATTCTTGCGGTCTCCCAAATTGAAATCACTGATATTTAGCATCATAATATGTCCCAATTTCAGTCCAACTATGCATATCCCCTTCGGGAGGTATGCAGTGATCAGTGTATAGTCAAAGTCCCTCGGGACATTTTCATGACTAACTGCACCAACTAGAGGCGGGATATAGTCGAGCAGGACTGACGGGATCAACTTCATGTTCGCCAAGTCATCGCGATGCTTGCTCTGTTTCTCTGTCGTAGTTCGGGATGGCCTAGATCGATGTGCGATCGATGGGGAGGCTTGCAATCCTCTCATCGATGAGGCTTGTGCTTCTGCAGACATGACCTTCTTAGGCATGAGGTCAATCAAAATCTCTTCAACGGATTTCTCTACTGCACTAAGGTCGCTTGAGATGAATTCTCGTGATCAAATGTCTCAGATAGGTGGACAAATGCTCAAGGTAAGAAGAATAGGTGGCGAGGTATCAATAAGCACTATGCGAAATAAATTATTTATCTATGGGCTCAGATAATCACAATTCTCAAAAGTGTCCTCGATGCAACATTCGACGGGTTAAATAGACAACATCATAACAGATTCCTCCAATAGGTAGGAATGCCTCAATCAATACAATTCCATCCATTATAGCGTGGTCCCAATGGTCGAATGGTGATTTTTCTAGCAATAAATGAGTTTGTAGTTGTTCTGGAGCATCGTTCTAATGGTTAGGACATCTCCAACGGTTATATTGCTTCGTTGTGGCTAAGTGCCAGTCTGTGTTGTTCTGCTATTCCATCAAGGTTCAAGTTCTGCAAGGCTTCCTTCTGTGAAGTCCTCACTGGGACCTCCTACAATTTTTCTAGCTTTGCTTTATCCTTACTGATATTTCTTTCTTTCTTTCCGGTGATCTACATCTCTGGATTCCTCTTTCCATTCTTATTCTTATCTTTTCTTAGCATATTAACTTCGCGTTGCTGAGGGTCTTTCATACAGTTCGAGGGTAATAATTTTTCTCTTACTGTTTCTAGAGTAGGTGCTCTTCTCTTTTGCATGGATAAGTTCTTTAAGCCTTCTTGCGTTCTTTCAAATTCAACGACCAGGTCTTTGGCCCTTAGTTGCTTTGAATTTTTCTCTTGTTCTTATAGTAAGCGCGCTATTCTCCTATCCATGAAATCTCTTAATTCTTGCCTTTTTTGTTCTATAGCTTCATCCTCTTCTTTCCTTCAGATTTGATCTCTCTCAATCCAAGTCCTTCCTAAAAAAAGTGCAAAAGGAGTGTTTTTCTCAACAAACTTAATGACCTTGAATTCTTCTTCTGTCGATGTTCCATGAGCACTCATAGGTACATGAGTAAGTCTTCCACATAGGGTTATCGGTTTTCCTTTGAACAATCCTATTCCTCTCAATGAAGGAATCATAATAGGCTTTCCTAAAATTTCCAAAGTACTTTCTGTCATGATATTAACCTGTGTTTTTGCGTCCAATACACAGTCTATGTCAAAGTCTCCTATTCTTGTTTCTATGCACTCTTTCTCTTTTAAGATCTCTGATAAAATGATGTCTCTGTGATCATTCAGTGTTTCTTTCATATGCAATAATATAGCCTCAAATTCTTTCTGGTTCTCTAGCATATTCGTAGTCTCTTGACCTTCCTCATGGTTTTCTTGTTTCATTTAATTCTTCTCAACTTTAGCAATAATTCTAGGGAAATCTAAAACTTCATGTCCAATAGCTTTACAACAAAGGAAAATAGGACCTCAACCAGGGAACTCCTTAGCAAGATGTCCCACTCTTATGGAATTATAACATAATGTCAATCCTCTCTTTCTCTTAAACAATCTCGAACCTTTCCTCTACTCCTTAGAAAGATGTCTTGATTGGAGTCACGATAAAAAAGAACAAGCGCAAATGTGAATCGATCCGTCCGCCAAAGCGCCTATTGAGACATTTTCGGAAAAACGGTCGTACAGGCTTCAAAATAGGGTGACAAGGGCTTCGGAGGAGACGTAATGCCCCGCTTGTCAAATTGTGTGTATATATATTCTGCTTCTACTCGTGACAACTCAGTGGTTCTCTTATTGCCATTAAAAACCAAAAAAAACTTATTCAACAACGATTTAAGAGAGCCGTCTACAATTCCTCCACATATTGGAACATGGTCTACATTTGGACCACAAATTATCTATTACAATACATTAATATAAATACAAATTAAATTAATGATCCTATGACTTCATATTAGTTTTTCCTTTCAACACTTTGCCAATTATCTGTCTGCGGCGTCGCGCCTTTGCTCTAATGAAATTTTATGCCCCATATTCCGTTATATACATGTTGCACACAACATTTCCGTGATATACATTTTGCACCAAACACTTCCCTCATTCAAAGTGGATATTAACAGTCGGTCAGAGTCACAATTTAAAGGCAAAAGCACAAATGTGAGCCGGTCCATCCGCTAACGCGCACATTTGGAAATTTTCTGAAAAACAGCTAAGTAACGAGAAGGATAGTAGAGAGGAAAAATGGTTGTAACAACCAAAAAAACGTATTCAACAATGACCCCCGGGTTGGCACTATTATACATATTGCACCCAAAACTTCCATTGTCTACAATTCCTCCACATATTGGAACATGGTCTACATTTGTACCACAAATTATCTATTACCATACATTAATATAAATATAATTTTTAATAAATATACTTAGACTTGAACCTGAACTTTCGTACTCTACAATTCGTTGCAACTTGACGCTATAGATTTATTATGTCCCCTGTTCCGTGATATACACGTTGCACACCACACTTCTGTGATATACATTTTGCACCAAACACTTGTGTGATATACAATTCAACCTCGGTTATAAAGCCCGCCTATCCAGAAATCTATGATCTAAAAAGTGGCTAGGCATCGAATGGTTAGCGATTGGTCAGAGTCACGATGTAAAAGCACAAACACAAATGTGAACCGACACATCCACCAAAGCACCCATTGGGACATTTTCAGAAAAAACGACTAAGTAACGAGAAAGATAGTAGAGGAAACACGATCTCACGGGCTTCAAAATGGGGTGACAAGGGCTCTCAAGGAGATGTAGTGCCCCGCCTATCAAATTGTATATATATTATGCTTCTACTCATGACAACTCAATGGTTCTCTTATTGCCATTAACAACCAAAAAAAAATTATTCAACAATGATTTACGAGAGCTCGACCGACCCCCGCGTTGGCATTATTATAGATATTGCACCCAAAACTTGCGTGATTTACAGTTCCGCTGTATACATCTTGCACCAAAAACTTCCGTGGTCTACAATTCGTCCACATATTGGAACATAGTCTACATTTGAACCACAAATTATCTATTACGATACATTAATATAAATACAATTTTAATAAATATACTTAGTACATGTTGCACACAACACTTCCTTGATATACATTTTTCACCAAACACTTCTGTCATTTACAGTTGCACCCAAAACTTGCGTCATCTACAGTTCCGTTGTATACATCCTGTACCAAAAACTTATGTCCTCTACATTTCCTCCACATATCGGAACATGGTCTACATTTGGACCATAAATTATCTATTACAATACATTAATATAAATACAATTTAAATTAATGGTCCTATATCGTCACATCATGAGTTCGACCGACTGCAGTTCATTTCAACACTTAGCCAATTATCTTTCCACTGTGTCGCACCTTAGCGCTAACGGAATTTTATGCTCCATGTTCCGTGATATACATGTTGCACACAACATTTTCGTGATATACATTTTGCACTAAACACTTCCGTCATTAAAAGTGGATGTTAGCAGTCGGTCGGAGTCACGATATAAAAGCACAAGCGCAAATGTGAACAAGATCGTCCGCCAATGCGCCCATTGAGACATTTTCAGAAAAATGACTAAGTAACGAGAAATATAGTAGAGAGGAAAAATGGTTGTCACAAAGGCTCCCGAGGAGACCTAAGGCCCCGCCTGTCAAATCGTATATATATTCTGCTTCTACTCGTGACAACTCAGTGGTTCGCTTGACCCACGGGTTGGCGCTATTATAGATCTTACACCCAAAAATTGCGTCATCTACAATTCTGTTGTATACATCTTGCACCGAAAACTTTCGTGGTCTACAATTCCTCCACATATTGGAACATGGTTTGCATTTGGACCACAAATTATCTATTACGATACATTAATATAAATACAATTTTAATAAATATATTTAAACTTGAACTTGAATTTTTTCAAACTCGTTGATTAGTGCTATATCGTCACATCATGAGCCTGAACGACCGTAGTTCCTTTCAACACTTAGCCAATTATCTCTCTGCGGGGTCGCGCCTTAGGGCTAATGAAATTTTATGCCCCATGTTCCATGATATACATGTTGCACACAACACTTCCGGATATACATTTTGCACCAAACACTTCCGTCATTTACATTTCGATGCACTATTATAGATATTGCACCCAAAACTTGTGTCATCTACAGTTATGTTGTTCCTTTCAACACTTAACCAATTATCTCTCCGCGGGGTTGCGCCTTAGCACTAACGAAATTTTATGCCCCATGTTCTGTGATATACATGTTGCACACAACATTTATGTGATATACATTTTTCACCGAACACTTCAGTCATTTACAATTCGACCCCATTTTCCACAATTTATGTTGTAACCTTCTTGACAGGGACTACGCTACCATACAACACTTGTTACACATACATCTTCAACCATTTGACCACTTCAAAGAACTTCTATTACTATATAAAGTAGGCATAAAAATGTAGCCTTACCAGATTAAGAACATGAAACAAACATATATTTAAATTTTCATTTACCAAAACAAAACCTTTCCTTAGATTTTGATTTGGATTATTTAAAAAAAAAATTTAACCATAGTTTTTTTTCATAACCTATAATTTTCTTTTATGAATTATTTAAAAAAAAATTTAACCATAATTTGTTTCATAACCTATAATATGAAAAAGGTCTAGCTCGTAACCTATTATAAAAAATTATTGCTTGTAACCTATCATAAAATTGTTCCCTAACCAATTTAGTGAAATATGGAAAAAGATTATTCACTCAAAGTATAAACTTCTATTGTACTATGAAGTTAAAGTATAAAATTCTATTGTAATTTATCATAGGTTTTCTTTATAATAGAAATTTGTGTAGCCTATGCAAAGTGTATTATTATTCTCTTGTTACAATGCACATGACATATTTAGTTATATCTTAAATTCAAATTTATGTAACATCAAAATAAATCTAATTTTTTATAAAAAAAAAAAATCATTATTTCATTTTATGTTAAATTTTTATTTTTTAACTAAATAAATGTTAAATTTTTATTTTTTAATTAAATAGATTTTATTTTTTTTATTGTTATTTTTAAAAAAATTGAGAACACTTTATTGTATTGTATGCTATTTAATATAACATAACATATTACTCAACATATCCCACATATTAAGTTGTATAACATCTATTAAATAACATAACATATTACTCAACATATCCCACATATTAAGTTGTATAACATCTATTAAGTTTTAGATGCAAAAATATATTTAAATATAAAATAAGAATTAAAGTGAAACAATATTCAAATTTAAAAGAAATTGAAGTACTCGATATATTTTTATTTTACATCCATTTTACAACTACATTTATATATTTGGATGAAACACGATTTTATATATAGTAAAAGTTATTAAATGACGTGGCAAGGGAAGTGCGTGTTGGTTTTATGTGGAATATCCAATTGCATTTGATTTACATTGTAGCTTCCAAGGATTTTCCGAACAAAATAATAGGCAAGGAAAATGCGTGTTAGTTTTATGTGGACTATCCAATTGCATTTTATTTACTATAGATTTTCCAAACAATATGGATGATGCAAGAAAAATGCATGTTATAGTTTTATGTGGAATATCGAAATGCATTTTATTTTATTATATTTTAAAGACATTTGTATGAGACATCACTAGGTTCCACATGCTGGGATAAAATGGATTTAAAATTCAAAAGCATTTTATTTTATTATATTTTAATAACATTTGTATGAAACATCATTAGCTTCCACTTGTTGGGATCATATATATAAAATAGAGAGATCGATTAAATTTGATGCTTGCCATTTGTTTACTTAAATTTAGAAATATTAATTTTATGTTAATATAAATTTATAATGTTTATGTAAATTTATAATGTAGAGTGCACTATGTACCTTCACCCTATGTAAGAACATTCGAGAAAATAATGAGAAGAGGGAAAAAATCTAATTTTTATTGAAGAATTGTTGTTGCTAAGTGCACTAGTTTGTTTCAATTTGTTAATTCAAATTGCTCATTTGATTAATGCTATGTTACTAGCATAGAAACTTTCATAGATGATTTTAGGGGCGAAATTTCGCCCATGGGCGAAATTAAGGGGCCTCTAATTTTTTATTGGGCGAATTTTTTGTATTAGAGTGATTTTTTTAAACTTATTTTATTAGCCCATAATTTATTTTAAGGTAAAAATCGTGTACAGGGTTAGCCCATGTTTTTAGGAGGGATAGAGGAAAACCAATTATATTTAGCCCCTGAAATTTGAAGGAACAAGCTTCCATTAACCAAATTTCTAAAAATATGGGAATTTATGATAGCTTCTTCGCCCTGCCATTTGGTAAAATCGGGATTTATGGTTTAATTTCGCCCCGATTTTGTGGTATGGGCAGTGGGCACTCAGCACTGGGTAGCCCGTTCAATCGTGGGGACGCACGTTCAATCGTGGATTTCTGGCTGAAGCAGTAGCTCGTGTAGGCATAAGGGTTTCTGATCGGTTGCCGAATTACTTCAACTATTTTACAAATTATCGGGTATCTGTGCCAACCGAAGGTAAGGTGTTTTTAAATCCTTCTGGGTGTACTTCGTTTGATGGGGCAGTTATGGGTATTTC
>JZKD02S2191061.1:0-16826 GCA_000966675.3 Picea glauca | reverse complement strand
TTGCTATATAGACCACAAAAATTGTCATCTCAATTGCGACGAAGCGTTGGTTTCACTTAGTTTGCCTATATTGTCGTATTGGCGACAATATTTCTTTTTTTGTCACAATTGTGAGTAGTTCCCTAGGGTCGTCGCGCTTGCAACGTTCATTAAAGTTCGTTGAAATTGATACGTTCCATGATATGACGTTTGAGAGACTCAAGATTCGTCGCAATATACACAACATAACATCGCAATAGCATCGAAATAGCCGTCACAAAATGACCCAAATTTTCTAGTGAGGTGAAGGCTTAGGGTTAGGTCACAAGACACTTGTCACTTTTGGAAAAGTGACAAGTGGACCAACCCTAAAGTATTTTTCTCTTTTCACGAACAATTAACCTTATCGTAACAGAGAATATTATCCAAAATGGAATATTATCCAAAAGGGATGAAATCAAATCTGATTTGACCTCTTAATTACAATGTATACTTACCAAAAAGAAAATCATGCGAGACTACATATTAGAAAAAGTTATTTTTCAAACAAATGACAAAATCAATATGCCACATCACCATTTGCCTTGGGATTTCTTCCATCCCAAAGTATATTTGATTTCTTCCACATTTTTTAGTGGTAGGTGGGGTGATTTAGGATAGTACCTGACCATCCATGGTTGTCAGTTCACCAGGATGAATCCCCAAGGTGTGGGAAAATTGTAGAGTTTCTTAGAAGGGAAAGGGGCATTTAGGATTTGGTATTTGTATGTAATGAAATGACTATTGTTCAATAACTTTTAAGACATGATTATACCCTCCCTTTTCTTCCTATAAGTTTCCCTATGATAAGGGTGAAGCATGGCTTCGGTGAGGGGACCCCTGGGCCTGAACCTTGAGAGGATTTTAACCTATACCAAAAAGACAAAAAAAAATTCTTTATTGTTCACATTATGTATCTATGTCCTCTATATTTACTCTTCCTTTTGTTTGGTGAAAATCCAACTCTGGATGAGTAAGATACAACCCTAGAAAGGTACGCAAGAAGGAGTTGGTCGGGAGGTTGATCAGGGAAAAGTTTGAAATTGGGACTGTTATCCCCGATTTCTAGGGATAACTAGGAGATCATTTCTCAAGGACCACAGGTCCTAGACATGGAGTACCAAGAGTAGGATTGAACTGAGCATGGCCCTGGAAGGCCCATCCTTCTTCTTCTTCATCAGACCTGTCATGTCAGCAGCAACAACATCCATCACCATCGGCTTGGACTTGCATCGGAGAAGACTCTTGCTCCATGAGGTAATTGGCCCAGGCATCATGGTATGTGTCATGTTTGATCATTATAACTTTCAGATATATGCATCAGGTTCCTTACATTTTTGACAACTGCTTGGATCTTACACTAACCCACTTGACCATGGCTGGGGGGATAAATGGGGTTCCCTGGCAAGCTTGTATCCATAGGTCTTGTTTAGCCATTGGGGAGGATTTTGAAGATCCATCGTCTACTCCCACCATATTATCATTTTACATCTTATCTCCCATTCATCTATCCCATTCCCCTAGTCCAGGCATTAGGATGACCTATTTGAGGGGTTACACTTTATCCTGTGGGAAGAAGGGGCTAAAGGCCCAGAAGGTAAAAGTAGATGGTAAAAGATAAAATCCATAGGAAATAAAACCTAGAGATGCCTCACCCAAGGATCCTCGGGAAGGAAATAAAAAGGATCTCGATAAGAAACAAAAGGGACCCAAAGAAAAATAATAACACAAGACCTAGCCAAGAGGATGGGGGGTCTCATCACGAGTCGGACCATTATGTTCATAGGTATCTAGCAATATGACATTGCCACTATCTGGTCACCATGCCAGGGCAGTGACCCTTGGTTGCATGGCCAAGGGAAAGGGGATCGCATCACGAGCCAACCTTATCATTTATGCGAAAGTACTCATGGGTAACACTGTCATATCTGGTCACCACGCCAAGACAGTGTGCTCTGGGTAGACCTTGAAGCAAAAAGAAAGAAGAATAAAGGCAATAAAGGGATTGGAAAGAACTACATCCATGATAGGTACAACTTGCCTCCTACAAAGGCTCCCACGGATAGTACCCACCCCTGGTTTTCACTGTGTTTGGACCTCCTTGGACCATACCACCTTGTATTACATGGCTTGAATGATATCCTTTGGGAACTATTCTCTTCTTATGGATGCTGGCCCAACAGGGCATTTTGTCTTTTCTTCATCTTTGTATAGTAGGTCAGTGTAATTTCTTTGAGCTGTTAGATGATATGCTAGGAGTCTTATGCATGCATTTGATAAAATTAATGATGAAATATGATTGACATTTCTATGATCCCAAGGACTAATGAGCCCATGGAGGGTGAATTTTTTTATGTACAGGACCATACCCGACGGACAGGTACCAGGTGGAATGGTACACATGGGGAGATGATCAATTCGGACCTCCATGGGGCTGAAGATCCCATTATATGGTTGTTGGGACCTCATCAGGAGCAGAGATAGGATGATGACTGATCGATCCTTTGCATACGAGAGGGAGGAGGAATTTTTCATCCAGGACGCCTTGGATGAGCCCAGCCTAGGGGGGATTGGCCCACTACAGGTGGAACGTGTGCTTTCGGATGACCCAGGATGTCATCTAGGATCCATGATGTCACCTCCAATGAGTGATTCCTTGACAGAGCATTTTGGCACATGTGGCAGAGTCTGGAGGCCCGAAAAGGGCCAACGTTTTTCTTCTAGTGCCGAGATTTGCTGTAAAAAGGGCCAACATCTCCCTCAGAGGGGCTAGACATGTTGGTTACTTCTATTTTAGGATTTTATTTAGTAGTTAAATGTAAAAACAATATGATTTTAGTAGTCATCCTTGTCGGCTGTTTTAATGACCTAATTTTAAATTAAAGGTCATTGAATGATATAAATTGAGGATGTTTTCCCTCATTTTGAATAACACAACTCACTCTCTTGTGAGATCTGATTTCTTGCACCCTACTAGGGTAGTTTTGGTGTTTAAGTGAGGCGCACTTTCTATTGGAGTATTTTTCTTGGCATTTATGGAATTTCTCTCAAGGAAGGTTTACAACTAGGGTTTGCTTGTGCTTTTCTTCATGAAATGTAAGTGAATTTTCATGCAAAACTTCTTAAATGAATGGTTGTAGGTATAATTTATTACATTTTATTATTGTATTGTTGATTTAAAACCCTAGGTAACAAGCACACAAGTAGTTTATTGTTACATGTCCCCTTGTTGAGAAATATTTTCCAACCATTGAAGAAAAGAGATAGAGCCTAGCCGTTGCTACACTTATTTTCTTTCTTCTGAGCTAGCGTTGAAGTCTATAAGTTGAAAAGAGGAGACATCCTAGGCATAGATTTCCTACAGCTAGGGTTTCACCTTCTAGGGTTTGAAATCCTTGTCATTGAAACACTTTCTCCCTTATATTTATGCTTGAAGCTAGCCGTTTTGCCAAGTCAATTTAGAGAAGGAGGAAAGAGCACGAGGCCTTTCTTAAGAAACATCGGAGTGAGCCTCTTTCCCCTAGGGTTTTGATTCTAGGGCCCTGCCTTTGTAGAACCATATAACCCTACGTTCTAGTCTCCGAGTTATTATCCTCCCGATACCTTGTGCCCTTATTTTTGACTCCATATACCCTAAGGCACTGATTTGATCTCCAACGTTGAAGCTTTAGTGTACAAAATAACTCTTTAAAACCCATAATCTTGAAACCCTAACTAAGGTTGACGTCATAGCTAATTATTCCTAACACAACAATATTTTTTTACTTTTCCAAGCAATTGAATGATGATCTAAAGCAATTGTTGATTAAAGTGTTGATTGAATACATTATTGGCTTTGTCATCTTGAGTTTTTGATGAGTTAATGCTCTTTCCATAGATAATTGACAAAACGTTGATCTCATTGATATTTGTTACTTCACATTGCTTAAATTATATCAAATGGTCATATGAAGTGCGAACCCTTTGTATATAGCCTGCATCTATATTTTTGGTTTCTTTTTTATGGGCAGGTGTTCTCATTTGGGACTATACTTCATTATTGGCTGATTAGCTGGACCTTTATGATTTTGGTGGTAACCTGTGAAGGGGAAACTTTAACTTTGATCTTATATCCCAGCCTCTTCAAAACCCCAGGCTACCAGGGACATCTCCACTAGGCTAACCTAACTAAATAGAAAGAACCTCCCCATCGAGGTGACATTGGGTGGGGAAGGTTCCTGTTACGCCAGTTTGCCTTCAATAATTGACATCAACCTGCCCCTCACAGGCACGGTCGCCCTACCAGGACCTCCACTTTCCATGGCCCGAAGGGTCCAAGTCCCTCCTTATCCCCCTCAGGAATTTCTTACCCACAGGAACACTATCGCGCGGTTCTTCCCTTGAGAGACCGGGTGATCGGATCTCGCGACTTTGCGAGTCCTACAACCAGAAACCGAATGCTCAAATTCCGGAGACCCGATGCTCCTGGTCAACATTGACTTTCTCTCGGTATGTCAGGACCTCGCGCTATCGCGACTCGCGACTAGCATCTCTATACCTTCGATTTCTCAACCTTCGAGACCCGAAATGTCGAGGTGCCGAGAATCGGAATCTCGCGACCTCGCGCTCTCGCCACTCCCAAGATCAGACTTGAGGCTCCCCGCTCCCGAGATCCGATATCCCGAGATCACTTGTCACATCATCTGATTTCGACGCATCCCATGCAAGACATTCCAGGACGTCGTGCTCTCGCGTTCTCGTGATCTCACCCTACGAGAACTAAGGATCTTCCATCGCGAACTCCCGATACCTCTGATCTACAAGTCGGGTCGCGACCTTAGTGGTTCTCCACGACGAGTCAAATCGTCGATTCTCTTCCTCTCGAAGAGGTTCTCCATTCACCACCTTTGTTCTGTGAGACCTCCGCAGGGTCGAATTCACAACAAAACCCAAAAGGGACTATCACTCTTGAGCTTTGCTATCTCAGACTCTTTCAGAGAACTTTCCCGCACTCTGCGTACCCTTCAACCTTCAATTCACTCTCCAAGTGATGAAGTTCTCCTGGGTCTTATGCACTCTTGCTTGCACCGGCTTCGGCCTTCTCTTCTTAGACTTGCTACTGAGACTCCACGCCAAACCTGCACTCACCTGCAAAGGCTCGAGCAACTCAACGCAACTCTGCAAAAGAGAACAAGAGTTCAACTACTTATCCTCCTCGACGCACTCTATGCGGAGGTATTCAACTGCACGTGATGCAGGAATCTCCTGGCCTAAGTAGAGAGACAATTGAAACTCATTCTCTCAGGTTACGAACCTGATACGCAATCACGTATGCAGCATATAACAGATAAGAATAAAAGGAAGCAAACATGCACAAGCACAATATCAACAACACACAGAGCTCAAACACATCCATGGAATTGAATCAGGGCTCTTCCTATTAATTCAATAACTGTACATGGAATTTCTTCACTAGCTCTCTGCTCTGCTCTCTCTTCTTCCTTCTAATGCTTAAGATGTATGAATCCCCCATAATAATACAAGGGAGGGTGTCTATACTCCATTTTCCCTCTCGAAAGCTAAACTGTCTAATCTGCAGCTAATTATTCTATCTACTTGCATTAACTCTAAGTAAATGCCTCAGCTACCTAAGGACGAGAGCTTATCCGCTCAAGATCCGTTACATATACAAAGTGCGCTTCATCACATCAAACATTTAATGTTTGGCGCAGCCATATTACAATGTTCCCCAAAATTTGAATGCTGGCGTTGTCCAGCTGTTACTTTGCCTCCTCGCGCTGGCTCGCTTGATTGAGTGAGCGATGCTCCTGCATCATACTCCTCGGCTCAAAATATTTCATGGGCTCCTGTCCATGAGCTCCTGTACAGTCTGCCCATGCTCCAAAATCACTGCTTTTGTCTCCCAGCTAGCATCCTCCACTGGGTGGTTCTTCCATTTCACCAGGTATTCAAAATACTGCTTCCTCCTGGTCTTCTTACCTACTCGTTTGCCCAGTATGCACTCCATTTCGGGCTTCTGTGCAACTGGTAATTGTTTCTGCCATTGGACCACTGGTTCCTCTGCTCCAGCTCCTATATCTTTGGCCTTATATGGGTATAAATCCAAAATGTTGAAAATCGGAGATATCCCGATGCCCTTTGGTAACTCAAGCTCATATGCATTCTCACCGAATTTCCTCAGAATTCTGCATGGCCCGATCTTCTTCATTTTGAGCTTGTTGTATGTTCCCCTTGGGAACCTTTCTTTCCTCATGTGTGCCAGAACCATGTCTCCCACTTCAAAATGAAGTTGTCTCTTCTTTTGATCGGCTCTGCGCTTGTATTCCTGATTCGTCTTCTGCAGTCGCTGCTTCACCTCTGCATGAAGTTCTTTCATCGCCTCAGCGAATTCTTTCACCCTTGCGCTGATAGTCTCAGCCTGTTCTGACTCTCTAAGCTCAGATACTCCTCTCAGCTGTGTCCCATATAAAATCTGAAATGGGCTCTTACCTGTACTTCGATTTACTGAATCGTTGTACGCAAATTCTGCCTACGGTAAGATCTGATCCCAACTGGTGTAATGCTCCATCACCAGGCTCCTCAACAGATCCCCCAAGCTTCTGTTGACTACTTCGGTCTGCCCATCTATCTGCGGATGGTAAGCCAAACTGAAATCTAAGTCAGTCCCCAGCTTCTTCCATAGCGTCCGCCAAAAATGACCTATGAACTTGGTATCCCTGTCCGAGACTATGCTCCTCGGCAATCCATGCAATCTCACGATCTCTTTGAAAAACAAATTGGCGACGTGCGTGGCATCGCTCGTCTTATGACACAGAATAAAATGTGCCATATTTGAAAAACCTGTCTACCACAACAAAGACGGAATCCACGCCTCTCTACGTTCTCGGTAACCCCAGAACAAAATCCATACTAATGGCTTCCCATGGCCTCTCGGGTATGGGCAACGGCTGATAGAACCCTGTGTTCTGTTTCCGGCCTTTTGCATGTTGACATATCCGACACCTGTCAACAAATCTCTTTACATCTGCACGCATACCTGGCCAAAAATACGATTCGCTCAGCTTGGCGAATGTTTTCTCATGCCCGAAATGACCTGCTAAGCCTCCGCTGTGCTTCTCCTTCACCAAATTCTCTCTCATAGAGCAATCTGGAATGCGCAATTGATTTCCTTTGAAAAGTAATCCATCCTGGATCAAGAAATCTATCCATGGGCTCCTGTCCCTGAGAACTGGGTTCTCGGCTGCCTCGCATGCCTCGCCAAAATCAACATCACCTGCATACATGTCTTTCAAGTTTTCAAAACCCAAATTTTTGACCCTGAATTCCTGTAGCAGTAAGCACTTCCTGCTCAAGGCATCAACCACCTTGTTCGCAGTCCCTGCAATGTGCTTTATCACGAATGTGAAGTTTTGCATGTACTCCACCCACTTCGCATGCTTCTGATTCAGCTTCTCCTGCTGACTCACGAACTGCAATGCGTGATTATCACTGTAGTGAACAAACTCCTTGGGGATGAGATAATGCCTCCACTTCTTCAATGCCTGAATGATGGCATAGAACTCTTTATCGTACGTGGAGTACTTCAGATTTGCATCATCCAGCTTCTCGCTGTAATATGCCACACGCCTGTCATCCTGACTTAAGACCCCTCCAACAGCATACCCACTGGCGTCGCACTTCACCTGGAAGGTTTTCTGAAAATCTGGCAATACCAGAATCGGTTACTCCGTTATCTTCCGCTTCAACAGTTTGAAGCTCCTTTCGGCCTCGGTTGTCCACTGAAAAACCTTATGCCGCTTTTTCACAGTGTCCATCATTACAGCACTGATTTCGCTAAAGTTCCTAATGAACTTCCTGTAGAAGCTTGCCAACCCATGGAAACTCCTCACCTCAAAAACATTTCTCGGCGATATCCACTTCCTGATCACATCCACCTTCTCAGGATCCATCTTTAACTCATTTTCTGAGATTACAAAACCCAAATAAATGAGTTATGTCTGCATGAACGATCATTTCTTCAAATTTACCAGCAGCTTCTCCTGCTGTAGCCTTCTCATCACAATGGCTAAATGCCTCAAGTGTTCTTCCCTGGTTTTACTAAAAATCAGTATATCATCCAGGTACACCACCACAAACTTGCCAATGAATTCCCGCAGGACTTCATTCGTCAGCCTCATAAAAGTGTTGGGTACATTTGTCAAGCCAAACGGCATGACTAGCCATTCGTACAAACCCTCGTTTGTCTTGAATGTTGTCTTCCATTCATCTCCCTCTCTCATCCGGATCTGATGATATCCGCTCTTGAGGTCTATCTTCAAAAAATAATTTGCCCCACTCAGGCAATCCATCAAGTCATCCATTCTCGGTAATGGAAACCTGTACCTGATGGTGATCTTATTAATCGCCCTGGAGTCTGTACACATTCTCCAGCCTCCATCCTTCTTCGGACTTAGTACTGTTGGTACAACACATGGACTAAGACTCTCTCTGACTAGTCCCTTATCCTGCAGGTCCTGAACCTGCCTTTTGACCTCCTCGTTCTCCTGAGGTGTCAACCTGTACGCTGCCTTATTTGGTAAACTTGCTCCAGGTATGAGGTCAATAGGGTGACTCACATTCCTCATCGGTGGCAACGAACGAGGTAGTTCGTCCACGATGATGTCAGCGAACTCTCCCAGCAGTCGCTGAATCTCCTCTGGCAAGTTGTCCACTCTTGTTCTTGTCAGAACAACCCGCGGCTTCCTGACAACAAAGAACTATGGATCTTCATCCTTCTCCAACTCGGTGAGAAGTTCCTTCCCACTCATGAGAAGTATTGTGCTGCTAACTTCGGGTTTCACCTCTTTATCTTTTATCGGTAGCAACCTATGGAGTCTCCCATCCTTCTCCAAGGTGTATGTGTTCATTCTCCCATCATGAACAACATTCCTATCATACTGCCATGGTCTACCCAATAGTATGTGGCATACGTCCATGGGAATAACATCGCACAGGATCTCATCATGATAATTTCCAATTTTAAACTTGACTAAGCACTGTTTAGTGACACTTACCCGGTGTCCTTTTTGTAACCACGAGACCTTATATGGACTTAGGTGCTTAGTTGTTTCCAGCTCCAGCTTTTCGACCATCTCAGCTGCAACGAGATTATCCGTGCTCCCGCTATCAATGATGACTTTGCATTTCCTGTCCTTGGCTGCACAAGTCGTCCTGAACAGTCTTCTTCTCTGCACTGAACTGTCCACCTCTTTCTCAGGTGTCAAAAGGACCTTATGCACCGTCAACGACTTCCCACTTTCACTGCCTTCTTCCCCTATGTCACGCCTCTGCGCCTCAGCAATGTGAGCTCTTCCTCTGTCCATTTTCCTCTCTGGACAGTCAACAGCTTTGTGAGCATCTTTACCACACGTGAAACATGTGATAACTCCTCCTTTGCCTCGTCCTCTACCTCGGGTACGAGGAAATGTATTCACGTCAGCATATCCACCCTGCTGATCATCTTGCTGCCTCCTCGGCTCAGCAATTTGCTGCCTCTACTGTGAGGTTCCACCTCTTTCAGCTCTTCCCTGAGGTCTTTTCCAATCCTCCTTGGGTTTCTGTGTTCGCTCCTGAACAACATCTTTACCTCGTGGTTGGCTCCTTCCTCACCCTCGCTGTCCCTGCTTACGGCTCAACTTCTCTTTGGCTTTCAGAGCCATTTGGTACGCGTCCTCAACTGTCTGGATGGTCAGCATGCTTAGCTCATCTTGAATGTCATATCTGAGACCATTCAGGTATCTGGCCACCTTTTCTTCATCACTCTCTCGATGACCAGCTCGGATGTTGAGCCTGTAGAATTCTTCGGTGTATTCTTTCACCGTCATCAACTTCTGTCTCAGGTTCTGCATGCGCCTGAACAGTGTGATCTGGTAATCTCTCAGAATAAACTTCGCCTTCATCTTGGCGGTCATCCGATCCCAGCTTTTGATCTTTTGTTTTCCTTTGGAACGTTTGTCCGCCTACAACTCGTCCCACCATAAGGCTGCATGTCCCTTCAGCTTGGTGACAACATGTCTCACCTTCTTATCCTCTTCGATATCCTCATAATCGAAGTAGGTGTCGAGTTCTCGAATCCAATCCAGCAGCTCCTCAGCATTTAGACTTCCCTCATAGACGGGAATGTCCATCTTTGTCTTCGAGCTCATCCTCGAAATGGCTTTGATCAACCTCTCTGTCGAGGCATCTTCTGCTGAAATTTATTCAGCGTCATGTCCAGCTTCCTCTTCAATCTCAGGATCGCTGAACTCTCCTGCGTCGGCTCCATGCCTCTGGGTAGTCTCCATATCCTCGAGTCTCACCCTGAGATCTCGAATCTGGCGTTCCATTTCTGGATTTCCTGGCTGCCTGCCTCTTCTTCGGGCATCCCTGTCCTCACGATCAAGTGACTTCCTTTCTCTCCTGGGCGGCATTATATCTCTTCTATATCTGTTCAGAAACAAAGGTATTCCAGCTCTGATACCAATTGACGTCAACCTGCCCCTCACAGACACGGTCGCCCTACGAGGACCTCCACTTTCCACGGCCCGAAGGGTCCAAGTCCCTCCTTATCCCCCTCGGGAATTTCTTACCCACAGGAACACTATCGCGTGGTTCTTCCCTTGAGAGACCAGGTGATCAGATCTCGCGACTTCGCGAGTCCTAAAACCAGAAACCGAATGCTCAAATTCCCGAGACCCAATGCTTCTGGTCAACGTTGACTTTCTCTCGGTATGTCGGGACCTCGCGCTATCGCGACTCGCGACTAGCGTCTCTATACCTTCGAGTTCTCAACCTCCGAGACCCGAAATGTCGAGGTGCCGAGAATCGGAATCTCGCGACCTCACGCTCTCGCCACTCCCAAGATCAGACTTGAGGCTCCCTGCTCCCGAGATCTGATATCCTGAGATCACTTGTCACATCATCTGATTTCGACGCATCCCATGCAAGACATTCCAGGACGTCGTGCTCTCGCATTCTCGTGATCTCACCCTACGAGAACTAAGGATATTCCGTCGCGAACTCCCGATACCTCTGATCTACAAGTCGGGTCGCGACCTTAGTGGTTCTCCACGACAAGTCAAATCGTCGATTCTCTTCCTCTCGAAGAGGTTCTCCGTTCACCACCTTTGTTCCGTGAGACCTCCGCAGGGTCGACTTCACAACAAAACCCAAAAGGGACTATCACTCCTGAGCTTTTCTAACTCAGACTCTTTCATAGAACTTTCCCGCACTCTGCGTACCCTTCAACCTTCAAATCACTCTCCAAGTGATGAAGTTCTCCTGGGTCTTATGCACTCCTGCTTGCACCGGCTTCGGCCTTCTCTTCTCAGACTTGCTACTGAGACTCCACGCCCAACCTGCACTCACCTGCAAAGGCTCGAGCAACTCAACGCAACTCTGCAAAAGAGAACAAGAGTTCAACTACTTATCCTCCTCGATGCACTCTATGCGGAGGTATTCAACTGCACTCGATGCAGGAATCTCCTGGCCTAAGTAGAGAGACAATTGAAACTCATTCTCTCAGGTTACGAACCTGATATGCAATCATGTATGCAGCATATAATAGATAAGCATAAAAGGAAGCAAACATGCACAAGCACAATATCAACAACACACAGAGCTCAAACACATCCATGGAATTGAATCAGGGCTCTTCCTATTAATTCAATAACTGTACATGGAAGTTCTTCACTAGCTCTCTGCTCTGCTCTCTCTTCTTCCTTCTAATGCTTAAGATGTATGAATCCCCCATAATAATACAAGGGAGGGTGTCTATACTCGGTTTTCCCTCTCGAAAGCTAAACTGTCTAATCTGCAGTTAATTATTCTATCTACTTGCATTAACTCTAAGTAAATGCCTCAGCTACCTAAGGACGAGAGCTTATCCGCTCAAGATCCGTTACATATACAAAGTGCGCTTCATCACATCAAACATTTAATGTTTGGCGCAGCCATATTACAATGTTCCCCAAAATTTGAATGCGGGCGTTGTCCAGCTGTTCCTTTGCCTCCTCGCGCTGGCTCGCTTGATTGAGTGAGCGATGCTCCTGCATCAATAATATAGCCTTTGACCTAAACTACAAACTATGCGATAACAGGGAAAAACTTGTGGGTTGGACATATGAATTGATAGGCTTCTATAGGCCTGCATACCTATATATGAAATGGGTTTTCCTCATCCAGCCCAATTTGGCCTTGAAGAACCCCAGATTAGGCCTCCTTCCGACGCATGCTTATTGGGCCAATAATGAGTCTATGTCGCTCTAGGACATGGCACTGAAATTATGGGATGAATTTATGGAGGTGAATTCCACATATGTATTTTGGACTTCGCCCTAGTAGTTTTGACTATTCACGGGAGAAAATCCACCTCAGGATGGTGAAGTTATGCTATTAAACGGTCAACTGACCCTCGGAGGGGGGGAATTTAGTTTTTTAATATATAGTAATAAATGTATAAATGAAATTTATTTAAAATTATTTAATTTTATAATAAATATTTATTAATATTTTTAGTATATATATAATATATATTATATATATATTAAATATATATCATATATAATAAAAAAAATTATAATATAAATATATATATATATATATATATATATATTTCAAACTATATAATAAAAAAATATATATATAGATTAAAACCCAAACTAAACCCTATGTCCTTGGTGCCCCTGTTCACCTATATGACCAGGTCAAAATCCCAGAATAGATCCCAGGGTAAGAGGACATGGGAGGAGGTCGTAGGGAGAAGTGGTGAGCGTAGGCGGGAGGAGGTCAAAGGGAGTGGCAGCGCGCAGGGTTTTTTGCAGGAGAGAAATGGAGGGATAGGAGGGCGCGGAGAGGAGAGGGGGAGGGTGGAAGGTTTGGGTTGGATTTTTTCACATGGGAGTGGAATATGGTGGGAAGGGTCAGGAACAAGGGTATGGTGGAAGTGCAGAGGTAGAGCAGAGGTTGGAGGAAAGGGATGGCGAAGTTGATTCAAGGAATGGGGAAGGAGTGGAGAGGAAGGGGTAGAATAATGGGAGGGAGTAGAGGATATTAGTGTTGGAGGATGTGTTGGTTTGAGCACAGGATTGTGATTAGGTTGTATTGCACGCCTGTGGAGGGGTTGAGTGTGGAGGATCTACGTACAGGTTGGGGTTTTTGGGGATAAGCGAAGGTCGAGGAGAAGTGTGCATGTAGCGTCGGAGGTGGAGGATAAAGAGGACGAGGGGAGGAGGACGTGAGGTGGTGGTGGTGGCTCCTAGGTGGTGGAAGGGTGGCCAACCACCCCTAAAAATTATTTTTGACATTTTTTCAATTTTGGGGTTTTTCCCATAGTTTAGGAGAGGGAGGTTTTGGGTTCAAACCGCCTCCCCTCCTATTTGATTTCTGGGCTATTTTTGGTATTTTATGAGAAATGGAAAAGGGAGGGGGATAGGTTTCAAAGCCCATGGCCTAAAAATGTGATGCATGCCCCTACCTTCCTGGGGTTCTATGACCTCTCGGTCTAGGATCCTTCTAACTACAGAGTCGAATCTAGTCCTTGTGTTCCTCTTTCAACCCAAATCAAATATACGCATCTCCATTTTTCCTTCTGTGTGTAGGTCTGTCAGACCCATGGGATAATTTCCATGCACTCCCAAAACACTTGTTCAAGCATATTCCCCTTTGGTGTTAGCCCCTCCTTCATATGACCCTGCACTGTGTCCTTGCGCTAATGCACGATTGCAGGTGTGGAAAGAGTGGTTTCAAACCAACCCGCTTTTCACCCACCAATCCTCTTCATGCTGCCATGTATCTATTTATGAATACCATGGTTCTAATTGCGGCCCGGTCAAGGAAAATTAACATCCAAGCATGTCCTAGCCCTACAATCCTTCTCTTCTATCGATTTCTTTCTTTCGGCAATGATCCATGATCAACGACTTCTATCAAATCCCCTTTCCTGCCATCTATGCATGATCTCAGATCACCATGATCTGTCACCATGTAAATCCCCTCTAGATCAACAATTGTCATTGATTTCTCTTTTCGGGCTTCCAGAGTTTCAATTTTGAAACTTCTCTCTCTGCTATATGGAAATCTCCTACAGTGGAAGATTTGCTACCATCTAGCTCCTTGAATCTATGGCCAGGATCTCCTCTGTGAGTTCGGCCTTTAGGAATCTTGATTCTCAACCTCCACAAGCTCCTTTTGCTAAGCTACTTCTTCACATGTGACCTTGTACGATGTCCTCACATGACCTCATGACTTATGTTAAATCTCACGCACCCTCAATCCCCAAAATGATGAGGGATCATCGATTTCCCGATCTTAACGATACCTCTAGATTAACAGTTCAGATCTGGCCTCTCCAAATCTACGGACCATATCTCTTCATGATTCCAAAATTCGGGTGTTTGAAATCTCAAATATCTCTTTCCTCTGTACTTTGATATTTTAGAGTTAATGATATATTGGCACCTGTCCTTTTGAATCAATGGCCCTTCTTCTACCTCAAATGTTTGACCTTTCAACTCAGATCTACGGTCCTACAACCTCCTTCTCAATCAACGGTCAAGATCCTCCTTCAGGTATTCGAACCTTTTCTCCTTTTATTTTCTCAGGAGTTCTAGATATGAAGCTACATATCAACCTTCACATCTATGGCTCTCATCATTTCCAGGCTTCGACCTTCGATGGTTTCAAATCTCAACAACCACAAACCTTCGGATTGAATCCTTATGAAGTGTCAGATCTCTTGATACCTCTCCTCCATTGATCCAATGATTGTTCAATGGTTGTCTAATGGAGTGACTCTTTGTCCTCCACGTGTCCCCTCGCAGATCAAAGACCTGCTTTCTTCCTTTGTGATATATGACCCTTAATCATTTCAGCCTTTGACACTTCAGAACTTTTCGAGACTTCTTTCCATAAAAACCCCGAAGTGAAATCCTCCAAAGTCCATGATCTGGTGACACCTGTCTTCTTCCATATCAATATTTATTGTTAGCTTCGGTTGTTCAAGCTTCGGTGATGTCAAACCTTTCTCCTTCGCATTCTCTCGGAGTGTTTTCACCCAGAATTCATGATCTTTCACCATGTGATCTTCTAGATCTAACAATCCAGATTCTCTTCAGCCCTTTGGGATTCGACAATCTTAGTTCTCAACTGAAACCTCACTACATTTGACCTGGATCTCATGATGTGTTGACAAGTGTCCCTTTTCATATCGAAAACTCTCGAATCTTTGGCTCTTCAGGCTACAAGTATTTCAACCTTATTCGTGAGCTCGTTCCACCTGGAGTATATTCACCCAAATTTGATGGATTTCCACCATGTGTCCTCTCAAATGATGGACAATCCAAAATGACTTCAGGACTTCAAGAATTTTTTGAGTCTGGTCTCCTACATATACGCCATGCTAACTCTTGTGCACCTTCTCACGATCAAACGATGAATGATCCTCTACTCTCAGATCCAATGCTTGAGATATATTTCCTCTTCTGCACTTCCTTATGTCACTAGACGTTGATCTAATGATCCAGGTCCCTCTATACAACCAATCTGATGGTTGTTTTCACTCCTCCTCTTGATATTTTGATTTCTTCCGACTTGGAATATTTTGTCAATCTTCAAAGGTTTTCATCCTTTGAACTTTCTCGCACGAACCCATCCTTTGGGTCTCGTCTGCGTGCTTGAAAACACTATCTCTTCTGAGCTTTAGGACTTGGAATAAGTATTTCACCCATGCAATCATTGTTTTATTCCTTTTGATATTGATCTTATTGAATATTTCGATCTCCCACGCACTCCTTACATTTCTGGGATTTCATCAAACTCATATCTGAAGGATTTTTCGAAAAGAAATTCTTCTCGCCCTCTTGGCGTTCTCCTTACTTGATTCTCACCTTGCAGATATATTCCTTACAGAGTGCTCAGTAACTCTATCTCTCTGTGCCTTCTCTACAAAGATTCCACCTCTAAGGTATTCAGTAACCTTGAGGTTCCTCCTTTAGTTCTTATCACTTTGGTGCGCCCTCTCGGCACATTCTTTCCTAACTCCGCAAAGTTCAGATGTGCATTCCTTGCCTTGGCTAGAGAACTTCAAATATTATGTTGTACATGTTGATATTATGGTAGTTGTGGGAGGTATTTACCTCCACGTGTACACCTAATGAGAATAGAATATTCCAGGAAGTAAGAAGAAACCCTAATTAATTGGTTAATAACCCTAGAAAACAAGTAGGATAAAAAAAAATGACTTGTATTAGGTTATTATCCTCCAAGAGAAGAAGTTGGCTAAATGAAATATTATATACTAAATAATTAGTACCCAGAATAATAAGTCGGCCCAGTTAGTCTACCAAAATTAGTATAAATACATCAGGCCAATATTCATTCTAGCCAGTATTCTCAGAACTGTAGAAGAAGCACTTGTGCGCATTATAGTTGGCTAGACTATGCACAAGTTTGGAGGAGAGATTTCGTTGCAGCTAGTAGATTTAAGTTTTGTAATCTCTCTTGGTTATGGTTTGGACTCTCATATCAGATCTTGTTACTCTTGTTTGGTGCGCTATCCTCAAAGAGAGGTGTGTTATCTTGTTTGGCTATCTAGCCTAGGGTTTTCTTCCAGAATGATTATCTGTCAAGGTTAAGTTGCTCGGGGGTGGCTTTGGTGTATGGTTGGGTGAAAATAGTGATAATTTGTTGGACACACCTACCACACTTAGAGGGGGGGGTGAATGAGTGTGGGGCTCTTTTTCCCAAAACTTTCCTCTTGCACAAAAACTCATCAATTAGCATTCAACATTTAT
>JZKD02S2191050.1:12541-40797 GCA_000966675.3 Picea glauca | reverse complement strand
CTGCTTGAACCTTCCTCGACCCAGACCTTCTGGGCTCTCTTTCAACGATACCACAGAGGGGTTATACCTCCTGAGCTTCTCCACTCTGATTTTTTCAGAGGAGCTTGCACGCGCTCCTCGTGGAAGTCATTCAACAACTTCCCAAGTGTTGAATCTTTCAGACTTTGCGCACTTCCTGCAGCAGTAGTCTTGACTTCCTTTTGCTCAGGTCCACAACTAAGAATTAGCTTAGCCTGTGCACTCATTGCATGGCTTCAACAACCCACTTCCACTTCTGGGAAAATAAGAACAAAAGTTAAACTAACCGAGCCTTCATCAATGCACTCCTTGCGGATGAATTCAAATGCACACCTTGCAGGAATCTCCTAGCTCAGATAGAGAAACAATTAAAACTTATTCTCTTTCAGACTTCAGGTTACACCATGAAATTACATGCACAGCATATACAAAGCAAATGCATAACAAGAAAGCAAACACTCATGAGCACAACAACAATGTACACAGAGAAACAACACAGACCATGGATTTGAATCAATTCTTCTTCTATTAATTCAAATGTCTGTACATGGGTGTTCTTCATACAATTCTCTGCATTCTCTTGCTCTTCTTGCTTCAATAATCCAGATTATTGTTACAATGTATAATGAGGGTGTCTATATCCGTTTTTCCCTCTCGAACTCTAAACTATCAAATATAGACTTAAAATCCTATCTACCAGCATTAAATCTATTAATTGCCTCATATATACTTCATACAAGAGCGTATGGATCGAGGTCTGATACAATCGACAAATGGCGCTCCTTCATAAGGGATTCATTTAAGACTTGCACTACAATCCCAAAGCACTTTCAAAAACTTGGGTTTGTTTATCCAGCTGATCTCCGCTTGATGTGTTGGCTCACTTGCTGAGTTGGTGATGCTCCTGCATCACTTCATCTACCGCAGCTAAGTTACAGGTATCTTTAAGCAATGTTCAGATCCAATTGAAGTTGGAAAAGATATCCTCTTTTGCAAAAGACAATAGAGTAAAATCCTTAGAGGAGTTAGTGCTCAAGATCGGGTTCGATCCCTCAAATGTAAAAGAAGATGAGGAGATGATAAAGAAAAATAATCCTAACATTGCATCTCTAAGAAAACAACTAAAATTTCCACCAACATAAGATTCACAAGACAAAGAGAGAGCCGAGGCAGAAAATGAGAAAGAAGAATTGTTGAAACTTATCATGCAGCAGAACGCAAAGCTTAGGGAAATGGAGGCAGAGTTGGAAACATTATTGAAAGAGAAGGAACAATTGACCCCGATGGAAGTCATTCCATTGAGTGCAGTTTCCATAGCAGAAGTCAGTACAATAGCTATGCTGACAAACACTACTGCAGAAATTCCATCAGCAACCCCATTGATAGCACTGGAAAAAACTGTGGAGCTAGCAAAGTCCATGAAGAAAATGAATTCGCAAGAAGCGGAGATTAATAGGTTGAAAAGGGAGGTCGAAAATCTCCAAGAACTCAAATTTTCTTTCCAAACAAGATATAATGTTGAGAGACATGCATCAGATAAGCTTAAGAAGGAAATACAATAGCTCCAGAAACAAACAGTGGCAGGAAAGACATTAGCAGAGGCTAAGGAAAATATCTTGACAGATATCTCTAATTCCATAAACGAGATTTGGCCCATGGTGAAAATCATGTTTGAACAACATAATCTGGTGTTAAAGATCTGATGGGCCATTGACAAGATAAGAAAATAATTGGATGAAATGCCCTCGGCAGCCAACAAGATCATCAAGTTTCTGAAATCAAAAATCAAAGAAGAGCTTGAAGAATTGAAAGTCGAAGATAGAACAAAGACTATCCTTGAAGTAAAAAGAGTGTTGACTAAAAGAGAATTAATGTTGCAGTTGGAGGAAAAGGCTCAGAACATGGACATTGGAGTTTAGAGAATCTTTAGCAAGATTGAAGCCTTATAGAAAAAGGGTCTTCCCGATCTATGGGTCTTGAATGATAAATTAATGACTTTGTCTGATTACAAGCAAAAGATCGCTACCATAGAAAAAGATAGTTCCAAGTTTTCAGGAATACAAGGGAACATCACGGGCAAAGCGTTCTTGGAGACTCTACAACATGACCTCAATATACAACATGAAATTAAATACATTTTCCTCATCAAGCCAACTTTTGCTAAGTACACCGAGATGGATGAAGTCTACCGCCGACTGTTGAAAGTTACCATCCCAAGCCCACAAAGATGGGGCGAGTTGTGTAAATTGATCGAATAAAGGTAAATCCTCATCCAGCTCAGTGTCCAGCGCAGTCGAAGTCATCTGAATGACTCACCAATGGTCTTCCCCGAAATTAGCATGAAAGATTTGACACATCTTCATCAGTTACTACATTTCTACATTTTGTTAGTTATTTAGTTAGACTTAGACTCCATCACATCCTGATCATTAATGGCAGGTTCATTGTAACTTTTATTATAAATATTTCCAACTCAGAAGTATCGAGGGTTGTTGATATTTATGCCTGAGAAAGCTCTAGTTGTTGTAATTTTTATCAAGAAGTTATTACAGTAATACAAAGAGAAGTTTCACAGGATTCCTGCATGTCAATTGTTGGTGAAGTTCCCTCTGTCTGCGTACAAGTTTTTCCTTCTCAGTTATCATATTGTCTTTCTAAATCTAATCTTTAAAGGAAGTTAAAGTTGCAATGTGTACGATTGTGTACTATGTTCTTAATATTTTATAGATTCAAATGTTTTTCCTTTGATGTTATAACAAAGAAATTCTTAAATGCATTTATTTTTTAACTGATATCTCACCTTTTTAGTAATACACCATTTTTATTCCTAAAGAATCCAGCATTAGTACTATCTCGCCCTGTGAAACGAATCTTGTAACGGTTGTCTTTAACTTCTATCTTTTAAAAAAAGTCCGCATAGCCCAATGGAAGCGTAAGTGATATTCAACCATTTCATTCAAAAACAATACAAACAACTCGGTTATATTATTTCAAACTAGCCTAAAATCTTGAAAACTCAAACAAAGCTAAGACTCATAGAGAGATCCCTCTCTGAAATTGTAGGGCTAGCTTCCAATTTCGAAGGGGTTGGTTAAGGTTACCTCTGATAATTTTCTTCTTACCTCATAACAACCTCTGAGAATTTACAGGGTGATAATATAAATGGCAACCATACTGGGGAGGAACTGAAACTAACTTTCCACCCGTTGTTTTCTTTCCCCTAGAACAAAGATGACTTTATTTCTGGAAAAAACACAAACCCTAATCTTTACCTAGAAATAATGTTCAGAGGTTGTTAAAGTTTGTGTATAAATAACCAAAATTTTCAAAAGTAGAATAAAATCAACAGTTCTGGCTCCCAAAAGAATTTCTACCAGATCTCATCCTGACCCAGAACGTGCAATAGTAATAGATAATCCCAAAAGACTACTCAGGAAGAAAAGAACTGCAGAAATTTCAAGGAGTAACAACCCACTTCCGAGGTATTTTTCCATCCCAGAAAAGTTAGTTGTTCTTCCAGACCTTGAGTCTGAGATACCCTTTTGAACAAGTCTTTTCAGGACAAAATCTGACAGTTTTTTCAGTGAAACGGTCTTAGTCCAAACCATTTTTCAGCCCAGGACCCCTGAGATACTTTCTCCTGGAGATGAAGTTGAGCAATGTTTTCACTCCAAGAATGATAAGCTCGAAGGCCTAGTCCCAAATCTTGGCCAGGCCTTAGACAAGCTCCATCTTCAACAGTCCGTCGAACTTCTTGTTTTAACCATTGTTGCAATTTTTTCTAAACTTACACCAGGTCACTCCATTCCTCCAAGCCATTCGTCCTCTATATCTTCAGGCATTTCTTCTCCTGTTACACAGGTTGTTGTTCAGACTCCTCCACCAATCATGGTGGCAAGATATGCTCCATTGGTATTGGTTTCTCCTTTACATGACATGCCCCAATATTATCAAACTAGACTTTCACAGTTCAATAGTACTGGCCCCTTGAATGCAAGACAACATGTTGACAAAATGAACGATTACTTTGACCTGCAAAAAGTAGATGAAGCTGATGTGCAGATGAGATTATTTACACAAAGACTAACTGGAGAGGTGAAAAAGTGGTTCAAAAATTTACATGTTGCTACTATTACTGACATTATTGTTTTCCATCAGACTTTCCTAGATCGGTGGGAGGTAAAGAAAAATCCTCTCCAAATTCTATCGGAGTATGAGAACATCAGAAGGAGCCAAGGAGAGACAGTCTAGGATTACTGCACCCATTTCAACAATATATACAATGATATCCCAACTAAAATCAAACCACCACAAGGTTTAGCATTAATAAAGTTTTCTGATGGTTTTGACGCTGACATGTCATATAAATTAAGGGAAAGAAACGCAACAACTTTGGAGGACATGAAAAAAAGTATCTTCGGTGTAGAAGAAAATCTTTTGGCCAGAAGGTCCAGGAAGAGAATAGAAAAGAGGGTCACCATTAAGGAAGAACCTTCTACTTCCTCATCTGATGCCAAACTATATTCTCTAGCCAGAGCTATGGATAAAATGATGGAGATACTCACCATAACTGACAGGAACCCACCTAGGGAGAACCAACCTACCCCTCAAATCAGAAACTCAAACTTTAGGAGAAATCCACCTCAAATTAGACAAAGAGATCCTAGGGATCAACGGGAACAAAGGGGACCTGAGCAGCAGATTAGACCACCTCTCTAGAAAAACTATGTTGATGATGGGAAGGAATTCATTGAGGAGTTTGATGATGCTCATATAAATCTAATGGGTGATCATGATCATGATCATGATTCTATTTTCCTCGCCCAAAAAGAACATGAAATCTTTCTCCTTTCATAAACAGAGGTGAATGAGGAAGCTAAGAAAACAGAACAACAAGCCTTTGAGAACGCTATAATGGAGGTTCATAGGAAATATAACTTGAGGAGTAAGAAGACTAATGAGAGTTCTCTGAAGAAGGCTGTTGAAACCAAGAAAACCTCAGAAAAACCTCCCAATAAAGCCTCTGGGTGTAATGACGTTGAATCTCTTGTGCAAAAAACTCCAGAAATTCTTAAGAGAACAAGTCAGATAGAAGTTTCATCAACCATTCAATTAGTTTCACCTGTCCACAAAGTCTTTGTCGATAAATCAGAAGTATAGAATTTAAACAAAACCACCTCTCTTTTTAGCCTTGAAGGGGAACTAGCAAACCATTCCCTTGTCCGAGTTGATGAAAAGGAACACTTATAGGTCTCAGGTGATCAAATATTTAAGTATCAAACCCAATATGTGTACCAAAGGCTTGAATGTTGGATCTGTACTCAACTCTAACACAATATACCTTGCTAATGACCAACCTGAGCTCTTGTTTGGTCCTGAAGTTGACATTCAAACTAATAATGGCATCGTGGCCTCTTTTTACATCAACCTAAATATCCATGATCTGATATTGCACAACGCTATGCTAGATTTGGGTGCTTATCAAAACCTAATGCCCAAAGTCGTGATGGAAAAGTTGGAACTTGAGTCACCAGACCTTACAAAGATTTTCATTCTTTCGACTCCAGCAAGGTCAAATGTATAGGCCTAATTAAAGACTTATGTATTACCTTGGCTCAAATCCCGGAAAAATGTTTGGTGATGGACATCGTCGTGGCAGACATTCCCCCCAAGTATGGTATGTTTCTATCAAGGTCTTGGGGAGATAAATTGAGAGGAATCCCGCAGCTAGATATTTCCTATGCCACCATTACAGTTTTCGGTCAACAAAGAAGACTTTACAGAGAAACACTGATGAAGTATATGGTCAGTTGTCAGGAAAAGCCACATAATTACCCACTATATTCTGCACACTCTGACATGGATTCTTTTATTCTATATAATGATGGTGATATTGAAGAACAAATAGAATAACTGGAAGATGATGCACCTAATCTAAAGGAAGATAAAGCGATTGTCGAAGTAAGAAACCCCATGGTTGAGGAAAATGAGGAATTGCCAGCAGACTTCTGGAGCATGGACTTTGATGGTGCTGTGAGTAAAGAAGGAGTTGGAGTTGAAGTGTGGATGCATAACCACAGATCAAAGTACTCCGAGAATCATTTCTATAAATTGAACTTCCAATGTACTAACAACATAGCCGAGTACGAGGCTTTAATGCTCAGCCTGGAATTATTGAAGAAAGTTGGTGATAAGCAGATAATGGTAAGGGGTGATTCTGAATTAATTATCAATAAAATTAGAGGTGAGTATGCATCAAAACATCCCAGACTTAGAGCCGATAGAAATGTTGTTTTAGATGCTCTCCAATGCTTTACTGAGGTTCATTTGTAGGTGATTCCTAGAGGACAAAATATGCTCACAGACAGATTGGCTATGTCAACAGCTACCTGTAAAATCCCTTTTCATCCCACTCGTAAGTACACAATGGAGGTGAAGTGCAGACCCACCGTTCCTGACAACATCATATATTGGCAGGTATTTGGAAATGATGATCAAATTGAAGATTTCCTGCAATGTAAAAATGATTTCCAATGTACAAACATAGATTTAGAATAGGATGAAGAATTTGTAAATAAATCTATATTTGAGAATGGTAGTGTAAATACAATAGTTGTTGAAGAAATCAGTGAAAATTATGTAGATTATGATATCCTGCAGTTGAAAAATAATGTGTTACCTAGAGGGTTAGTTCCATTGGAAGACTTGTTTGATTTTAACAATGTAGCCAAAAAACTAAAAATTGAAGCTAGCGGTAAAGAGGTTGAAGACTGTAACATAGGAACAGAAGAAAACCCTAAAATAATAAAACTGTCTAAGTCATTTCCACCACAACAAAAAAGCAAATACACTGAACTTTTTAAGGAATATATAGATGTTTTCGCCTGGGTCTACGAGGACTTAAAATCCTATGACACAAGTATCATACAGCACTAGATTCCTATAAAAGAAGAACACAAACCTTTCAGACAGAAACTTAGGAGAATTAATCCTAAGTTGCTTCCCCTGATAGAGAAAGAAATCAAAAAGATGTATGATGCCAANCATCCCAACGTGGCATCACCCCATTGCATCCTAACTCTCCTTCTCCAAACATTTGAAGTCTACCATTTTTTTAGATCACCACTTCCATCCCGAGGTGTCACATCCCTCAACCACCCTTTGCAAGTTCCACGTCATGACCATGTCATCACGTCCCATCCTCTTAACCGTTACAGGTCATATCTTGTATGTTCATCTCCCAATCTCCTTTCTGCATGTCAATCATTTTCATACGTCATATGTCCTTCACCTTACCCTCTCACACTCTAAATGACCTGTTGGCCATTTATGACTGGGCACATACCCGTTGTTCATCTAACATGTCCTTCTTCGCCCAACGGATACCCGTTCATTCAAAATCAACCCCGTTTCAGCGAGTTCCCATTCCACTCACACTCCCTATGTATCAGAGACTCATTTTCTTTCATCTCTGCAACACCTCATCCAACTAGAGTTTTTCACCTACTAACATGTGTTCAGTGTGGAGGTACTAGAGGAAATCAATGGCGCCCAAAAGTAAAAAATCAAATGCAGAGGAAAATCCTTTTCTCCCACCTCTTGTCGATCTCGACTGGATCCCATTAGCAGACAAAGACCATCTAATATCATAAACCAAGTATGAATTCAACTTTTCTGAGCTGCAGTCATGGATCAGAGACACCTTCATCGATCAGAGCGATGAAATCGGGCTTTGACAGTCAAATATCCCGCTGTATATTTTTCCCCAAGTCTATCATTTTCCTGAATTCACCCTCAAGTACCAAGCACACTACCTCCCTGATCAGAGAGCCATTGTATCTTCATCTAGAGAAACCCTTTTCCTTATTTCACTAGATGCCATCGATCATATGATGCAAGTACCAAGAGCCAAACCTCCTTCTCCCCTTACAATTGAAATTCTAACAGAACTATATCAGAACCTGATGTTTCCCCAAAGAGCACAAATCTTCGAGTTGTTCCTTCCACAATATGCCCAATTCCCCAAGAAGAATCGTCCTTATCACTCGTCCATATTTTCCGAAAAGGGAAATTGGATTATCTCAACATTGTGTTGTTTGCTCAGTTATTTCTCGGACGAATGGGTGGATGAACCTATCTTATCTTTTGTGTCCATTTTCTCTTTTGAAGAGAAAGTGGCCACCCATTTCGACTGCAGCAGTTTCTTGGCTGAGAACCTGCATGACCAACTAGCAAATTTCCCTACAGAAGGCATGTTCTGGTATTCTTCAATACTGGCCCACATGTTCATGTTCTATCAAGTGGATAAATTTTCCTTTCACATGCAGAATATAGACAAGGAAGGAAAACCTCAAGCAGTCACTTTATGGACATCGTTGTTCAGAAGAAGCTCAACTGAGTTCACTTTCAAACAATTCATCAAGATTTTCTATAATCCATTGGTAGGCATGCTCAGTGGAAGACTAGAGCTGAGGATAAACGAGGAGATCCAAAGGGTTCTGCACCTTTCGGATCTTGCAAATACTAGGGACTGGTTCTTATACCAAAATCATACATAAATTAGAGTGTACGGGTGTGAACTGGCTCCTTATAAACTGCCTAATTATGTATCAGTCTGAATATTTACACTAGAATGTATTCGTCAGATAATAAATTTAGATGACATTCATTTTGTGTCTTTGAAGAAAAAACAACAGATGAGGATTAAAGGGAAAATTGGACAGTTTATTTGCAACAATCGAGCTGCTAGAGAAGAGGCAGATAAACTACTGTAGGAAATGAAGTTCAGCACCAATTTCATTTGGAACTATGATCCAGTTGGGATCATTGCAGAGATGAGATCCAAAAACAAGAGCTCACCTTATGCTCACATCCTCAAACCATAAATTGAAAAGTATGTGAACCAAACAGAGTGGGAGGCAAATACTCTGGTAGAAAATGAACAACATGAAGTTCCTTCGGTCTCCTTTTCACAGACTACTACTCCTTAGATACCCAAGGAAAAAAGGACAAGAAAGGATGATTCACCTTCAATCACTGAGGTATCAGTAGAATATTTTCAGGTATACAAAAAGAAACCCAAAACCACTCATGCTACTCACATGTCTGGCAAGGAAGAGCCCTACTCTGCCATAGTGATTGAAAGAAGATAACAGGTGGTGTCCACTTCTTCTTCAAAAAAGCATATAGAGATAGTTGTGACCACCCAAACTCCACAAGGATCTGCACCTGTAAGCATATTTTAGAAATATGATATGATTAAAAAGAAGAACCAGATGTTGACTAATAGCACCTACTCCCAGTTCTGGAAGAAAAACTCCACAACACAACATTGACTATTGTCAGCCTTCGATATAGAGAAAGGAAGAATGCATCTGGCATTCCTGCAAGCATAGGTGCCTCACCCCAAAGAGATCACTAACTACAAGAGGTCAACTATTGTTTTTGACACTAAACAAGTTCATCCATCTGACCAGATGGAATTGCACAGACATGCTGGAGAAATAGTCTTCTCCACATTAACAAATGATTCATGACGCAAACAACCACCTGGGGCACGTCTGCTTCCACCAGGACCTTATTTTTCCTAGGCCCAAAGAGATAAATTTCTTCTTCAAATCCCTTATTGTGACTCTCCTACACCCACAGGATGTTCTTTACGATCTCCCTACTGCCTTATCGGGAAATCGTACCTCGCATAATCGTGAGTCCTTCACTCGGGTCTCACAATCCCTGAACCCCGATATAATGCTTACCCATGTATTCCTTGCCTCTGTCGAGAATATCACCCCGTCGGGAAATCGGCCTTTACAAGGTCATGAATCACTACTCGCAGGATCCCCGATCCTCCGATCTCCGATTCCACTTGGCGTCAATCCCCCATCAAGGCTGGTCTTTTCGACACATCTCCTCCACTCAGCTTCTTTGACTGTGGGACTATCGCGTTTTGGGATTTCACGATTCCTCTTGCAGTGATTCTCACGACACTGAGTATCCCGAACTGCCGAACTCCGATGCACGTGTGACCTCTATCCTCCACATCATCGCTTCCTGTTCCGCTCTACCGGGTAATGCAAAATTGCAGTTTCTCCTGCATCGATTCTGTTGTATGCGAGAGCTCTGAAATGTCGAACCCGACTCCCGAGGATCTTGCACCACGTATACCTGTCGTGATCAACGACCCTGACCTCTCGGGAATTCTCTAATCGTGAATTCATGCACTAGACTCTTGGCTTTGGAAGTTCTGATTCTCCGATGGGCCGAGCTTCACTAACTTCCCAACTTCTCGACACGTGTCTCACCAAGATCAACGGTTGAGATCCTTTCGGGAAATTGTGGATCGCAATTCCTTTCTACAAGAGTTCCACGAACAGAGAAACCCCGATATCCCAAACTCCGAATCTTCGGGGTCTTCCTCTGCTCCTTCGGGCTTAAACCCTGCGTGAATTTTCTGGTATCTAATGGTTGTCAGAACTTCACAGTTTCCTCGACGAATCCTGGCCGTCGATTCCTCCTCCTTGATGATTTCTTCAGAAGGATAAAACTTCCTTCTCATAACTTGCTCTCCAACTCCTGCGCTTGCAAATCCTACTCGAACCTTCCTCGACCCGAACCTTCTGGGCTCTCTTTCAACGATACCACAGAGGGCTTATACCTCCTGAGCTTCTCCACTCTAATTTTTTCAGAGGAGCTTGCACATTCTCCTCGCGACAGTCATTCAACAACTTCCCAAGTGTTGAATCTTTCAGACTCTGCGCACTTCCTCCAGCAGCAGTCTTGACTTCCTTTTGCTCAGGTCCACAACTGAGACTTAGCTTAGCCTGCGCACTCCTTGCACGGATTCAACAACCCACTTCCACTTCTGGGAAAATAAGAACAAAATTTAAACTAACCGAGCCTTCATCAAAACACTCCTTGCGAATGAATTCGACTGCACACCTTGTAGGAATCTCCTGGCTCAGATAGAGAAACAATTGAAACTTATTCTCTTTCAGACTTTAGGTTAAACCGTGAAATTACATGCACAACATATACAAAGAAAATGCATAACAAGAAAGAAAACACTCATGAGCAAAACAACAATGTACACAAAGAAACAACACAAACCATGGATTTGAATCAATTCTTCTTATATTAATTCAAATGTTTGTACATGGGTGTTCTTCATACAATTCTTTGCATGTTCTTTCTCTTCCTTCTTCAATAATACAGATTATTGCTACAATGTACAATGAGGGTGTTTATATCCATTTTTCCCTCTCGAACTCTAAACTATCAAATCTAGACTTAAAATCCTATCTACCAGCATTAAATCTATTAATTGCCTCCTATCTACTTCATACAAGAGCATATGGCTCGAGGTCTGATACAATCTACAAATGGCGCTCCTTCATAAAGGATTCATTAAATACTTGCACTACAATCCCAAAGCACTTTCAAAAACTTGGGTTTGTTTATCCAGTTGATCCCCGCTTGATGTGTTGGCTCGCTTGCTGAGTTGGCAATGCTCCTGCATCATACTCCTCGGCTTGAAAATTTTCATGGGCTCCTGTCCATGAGCTCTTGCACGGTCTGTCCATTCTTCTGTATCACTACTTCGGTCTCGCATCTTGCATCCTCCACTAGGTGATTCTTCCACTTGACCAGGTACTCACAGTATTGCTTCCGCCTGGTCTTCTTACCTACTCGATTGTCGAGTATACATGCCATTTGTGGCTTCTCTGCAATCGTCATCTGCTTTTGTCACTGGACTTTTGGTTGTTCATCACTTCCAGCTCCTGCTTCCTTAGACTTATATGGATATAAGTCTGAAACATTGAATGTCGGAGATATCCCAATTCCATCCAGCAACTCAATTTCATAAGCATTTTCTCCGAATTTATTTACGACCTTGCAGGGTCCGATTTTCTTCATTTTCAACTTATTGTATTTTCCCCTTGGGAACCTTTCCTTCCTCAAGTGCGCCAGAACTAGATCACCAACTTCAAACTGAAGTTGTCTCTGATGTTGATCTACTCTGCGCTTGTACTCCTGATTTGAATCTATTAGTCGCTGCTTCACCCTGTTGTGAAGTTCCTTCATTGCCTCAACAAATTCTTCTGCACTAGTGCTGCTAGTAGCAGTTTGTTCTGACTCCTCGAGTTCAGAAACGCCTCTCGGCTACATCCCATATACAACCTGAAATGGACTTTTACCTGTACTCTGATTCACTGAAACGTTGTAAGCAAACTCTGTATGTGGTAATATGTTGTCCCAACTACTATGGTTCTCTATCACCAAGCTTCTCAGCAAGTCTCCCAGACTTCTGTTGACCACCTCTGTCTATCCATCCATCTGAGGATGATAAGATGAACTAAACACCAAGTTAGTTCCTAGCTTCTTCCATAAGGACCTCCAAAAATTGCCTATGAATTTTGTGTCTATGTCTGAAACTATACTTTTCGGCAATCCATGAAGTCAAATGACCTCCTTGAAAAACAAATTCGCGATGTGAGTTGCATCGTTGGTCTTCTGGCATGGAATGAAATGTGCCATTTTTGAAAACTTGTCCACCACCACAAAGATGGAATCAACACCACTTTGTGTCCTCGGCAAGCCAAATACAAAATCCATGCTGATCGGCTCCCATGGCCTCTCTGGTATGGGCAACGGCTGATATAACCCTACATTTTGTTTCCTCCCTTTCGAATGCTAGAAAATTCTGCATCTTTCAACAAATATCTTGACATCTGCTCGCATCCCCAGCCAAAAATATGACTCATTCAGCTTCGCGAATTTTTTGTCATGGCCAAAGTGTCCTGCTAATCCACCACTGTGTTTCTCCTTCAATAGGTTCTCCCTCATGGAGAAATTTGGAATACACAGTTGATTGCCTCTGAACAACAATCCCTCCTAGATCATGTAATCTATCCATGCACTTCTGTCTCTGAGAACTAGATTCTCAACTGCTTCATATGCTTCTCCAAAATCTGCATCTCCTGCATACATGTCCTTAATATTTTCAAAACCCAATGTTTTGACTCGAAACTTCTGTAGTAACAAACACTTCCTTCTCAAAACATCAACCACTTTGTTAGCAGTTCTTGAAATGTGTTTAATTACAAATGTAAAATTCTGCATATACTCTACCCATTTTGCATGTTTCTGATTCAACTTCTCTTGTTGACTCACAAACTGCAATGCATGATTATCACTATACAGAACAAATTCCTTTGGGATCAAGTAATGCCTCCACTTTTTCAACGCCTATATGATAGTATAAAATTCTTTATCATACGTGGAGTATTTCAGCTTCACCTCATCCAACTTCTCGCTGAAATATGAAACTGGTCTGTCTTCCTAACTCAAGACTGCTCCTATGGCAAACTCGCTTGCATCACATTTCACCTGAAATGTCTTCTGGAAATCCGGCAACACCAACACTGGTTGTTCTGTGATCTTCTGCTTCAACAGATTAAAACTCTCCTCCACCTCTGTTGTCCAATGAAAAGACTTATGTCGCTTCTTCACTGTGTCCATCATTGCTGTGCTAATTCCACTGAAATTCCTGATGAATTTTCAGTAGAAAATAGCCAAACCATGAAAAATTCTCACCTCAAAAATATTTCTCGGTGATGGCCAATTCTTAATTACTTCTACCTTATCTGGATCCATCTTCAACTCATTCGCCGAAATAACAAAACCCAAGTAAATGTGCTCTGTCTTCATAAATGAGCACTTCTTCATATTAATCAACAGCTTCTCCTGCTGTAGCTTTCTCATTACAATGGCCAAATGCTTCAGATGTTCAACCTTTGTCTTGCTGAAGATCAGTATATCATCCAGATATACGACGACAAAATTCCCAATGAATTCCCTCAGGACTTCATTCATCAATCTCATAAAAGTACTTGGCGCATTCGTCAAGCCAAATGGCATGACTAGCCATTCATACAACCCTTTGTTGGTTTTGAAGGATTTCTTCCACTCATCGCCTTCCCTCATGCGAATCTGGTGATATCCACTTTTCAAGTCTATTTTTGAAAAAGAAAATTCCCCACTCAGGCAATCCATCAGATCATCCATTCTTGGCAATGGGAACCTGTACCTAATGGTTATCTTGTTAATGGCTCTAGAATCTGTACACATTCTCCAACCTCCGTCTTTCTTTGGACTTAGTACCGTCGGAAAAACACACGGGCTTAAACTTTCCCTGACTAACCCTTTGTCCATCAACTCCTGGACCTGCCTCTTAACCTCCTCATTCTCCTGCAGCGTTAACCTGTACGCGGCTTTGTTTGGAAAACTAGATCCTGGTATGAGGTCTATATGGTGACTCCCACTTCTCATCGGTGGCAACAAATGAGGTAATTCGTCTACCAGAATGTCAATGAACTCTTCTAGTAGTTTCTGAATCTCATCTGGTAGATCATCCACTCTTGTGCTAGTCAGAAAAATTCTTGGTTTTCTAACCACAAAGAATTATGGATCTTCTTTCTTCTCCATCTCTGTGAGAAGTTCCTTCCTACTCATGAGAAGTAATGTGTTTCTTACTTCCGGTTTCACTTCCTTATCCTTTATCATAAGCAACATATGGGTTCTCCCATTCTTCTCTAAAGTATATGTGCTCATCCTCCCATCATGAACCACATTTCTGTCATATTTCCATGGTCTACCCAGCAATAAATGACATACATCCATGGGAATAAGATCACATAAAATCATATCATTATACCCACCTATCTTGAATTCAACCAAGCATTGTTTGGTGACACTCACCTGATGTGCTTTTTGTAGCCACGAAACCTTGTATGGACTCGGGTGATCAGTTGTCTCCAGCTCCAACTTTTCTACCATCTCAGTTGAAACGAGATTATCCATGCTACCATTGTCCACGATAACCTTGCATACTCTGTCCTTGGTCTTGCAAGATGTTCTGAATAGTATGGTCCTTTGAGTTGAACTCTCCACCTCCTTCTCGGGTGTCAAAAGGACTTTATGCATCCCAAGCGATCTTCCACCTTCTGCATCTTTCGTCTCAGTATCACTCTTTTGTGATTCTGCGATGTGAGCTTATCTGATGTCCTTATTTTTCTCTGGACACTCAAATGATCTGTGTCCATTCTTCCCACATGTGAAACATGTGATAACTCCACCTTGGCCTCTTCCTCTACCTCTAGTATGAGGAAAAGTATTTGCGTCAGCATAATCTCCCTTCTGATCATTATTCTGCCCTTTCTATTCAATGTATGGTCCTTTTTGTGAGGTACCACCTCTTTCAACTCTACCCTGAGGTTTCTTCCATTCCTCCTTGGGCTTCTGGAATTTCTCCTGGGAAACTATCTTGCCTCTGGGCTGACTTCTGCCTCACCCTCGCTGACCTTTCTTACGGCTCAGCTTCTCTTCTGCTTTTAAAGCCATCTGGTAAGCATCCTCCACCGTCTTGATGGTAACCATGATTAACTCATCCTGAATGTCATATCTCAGACCATTCAGATATCTGGAGACCTTCTCATCATCGCTCTCCCGATGACCTGCTCTGATGTTCAGTCTGTAGAATTCCTCAGTGTATTCTTTCACTGTCATCATCTTCTGTCTCAGGTTCTGCATTCTCCTGAACAGAGTAATTTGGTAATCCCTTGGGATGAACTTTGCTTTCATATTTGCGATCATTCGATCCCAACTTTTGATCTTTTGCTTACCCTTGGAATGTCTATCTTCTTGTAGCTCGTCCCACCACAACGTTGCATGTCCTTTAAAGCATGTAACAACATGACTAACCTTCTTATCCTCTTCGATATCTTCATAATCAAAGTAGGTATCAAGAGATCAGATCCAATCCAATAGTTCCTCTGCATCCAGATTTCCCTCATAGACTAGAATGTCCATTTTCTCTTTTGCACCCATCCTGGCGATAGATTTTATCAACCGTTCAGTTGATGCATCTTCGGCTACAACCTCCTCCTCACGCTCAGCCTAAAATTCACCGTTGGAATCACTAAGATCCCCTGCACTAACTGTGCGTCTCTGGGTCATTTCCATCTCCTTGATTCTTGCTCGAAGATCTCTCATATGCCTCTCCATTTCTAGATTTCCTGCTGGTCTACCTCTTCTTCGCACCTCCCTGTCTTCTGGGTCAGGTGACTGTCTTTCTCTTCTGGGTGGCATGGCGAATTTTCTCTCTCTCTGCTACAAAAAACAAAGAGTCAATCCCGCTCTGATACCACATTGATGCAAACGACCACCCGGGGCACGTCCGCTTCCACCAGGACCTTCTTTTTACTATGCCCGAAGAGCTAAATTGCTTCTTCAAATCCCTTATCGGGACTCTCCTACACCCACAAGATGTTCTTTATGATCTCCCTGCTGCCTTATTGGGAAATCGGACCTCGTATAATCACGAGTCCTGCATTCAGTTCTCACAATCCCCAAACCCCGATATAATGCTTACCCACGTATTCCTTGCCTATGTCGGGAATATCACCCCATTGGGAAATCGGCCTTTACAAGGTAGTGAATCACTACTCGCAGGCTCCCCGATCCTCCGATATTTGATGCCACTTGGCGACAATCCCCCAGCAAGGCTACTCTTTCTGACACCGGTCCTCCACGCAGCTGCTTTGACTGTGGGACTATCGCGTTTCGGGATTTCACGATTCCTCTTGCAACAATTCTCACGACACTGCGTATCTCGAACTGCCGAACTCCAATGCATGTGTGACCTCTATCCTCCACATCACCTCTTCCTGTTCCACTCTACCGGGTAGCGTGAAATTGTGGTTTCTCCTGCATCGATTTCGTTGTATGCGAGAGCTCCGAAATGCCGAACTCGACTCCCCGGGATCTCGCACCACGTATCCCTGTTGTGATCAATGACCCTGATCCTCTCAGGAATTCACTAATTGCAAATTCATGCACTGGACTCTTGGCTCCAGAAG
Source organism: Picea glauca (assembly GCA_000966675.3). Lineage (NCBI taxonomy): Eukaryota > Viridiplantae > Streptophyta > Pinopsida > Pinales > Pinaceae > Picea > Picea glauca. Next base: position 23,863 of record JZKD02S2191050.1, on the reverse strand, counting down.
TTCCGATTCTCCGATGGGTCGAGCTCCACTAACTTCCCATCTTCTCGACACATGTCTCACCAAGATCAACGGTTGAGATCCTTTCAGGAAATTGCGGATCACGATTCCTTTCTACAAGAGTTCCACGACCATAGACACCCCTATATCCCGAACTCTGAATCTCTGGGGTTTTCCTCTGCTCCTTCGGGCTTAAACCCTACGTGGATTTTCTGGGATCTAATGGCTGTCGGAACTTCACAGTTTCCTCGACGAATCTTGGCCATCGATTCCTCCTCCTCGAGGATTTCTTCAGAAGAATAAAACTTCCTTCTCGTAACTTTCTCTCCAACTTCTGCTTGAACCTTCCTCGACCCAGACCTTCTGGGCTCTCTTTCAACGATACCACAGAGGGGTTATACCTCCTGAGCTTCTCCACTCTGATTTTTTCAGAGGAGCTTGCACGCGCTCCTCGTGGAAGTCATTCAACAACTTCCCAAGTGTTGAATCTTTCAGACTTTGCGCACTTCCTGCAGCAGTAGTCTTGACTTCCTTTTGCTCAGGTCCACAACTAAGAATTAGCTTAGCCTGTGCACTCATTGCATGGCTTCAACAACCCACTTCCACTTCTGGGAAAATAAGAACAAAAGTTAAACTAACCGAGCCTTCATCAATGCACTCCTTGCGGATGAATTCAAATGCACACCTTGCAGGAATCTCCTAGCTCAGATAGAGAAACAATTAAAACTTATTCTCTTTCAGACTTCAGGTTACACCATGAAATTACATGCACAGCATATACAAAGCAAATGCATAACAAGAAAGCAAACACTCATGAGCACAACAACAATGTACACAGAGAAACAACACAGACCATGGATTTGAATCAATTCTTCTTCTATTAATTCAAATGTCTGTACATGGGTGTTCTTCATACAATTCTCTGCATTCTCTTGCTCTTCTTGCTTCAATAATCCAGATTATTGTTACAATGTATAATGAGGGTGTCTATATCCGTTTTTCCCTCTCGAACTCTAAACTATCAAATATAGACTTAAAATCCTATCTACCAGCATTAAATCTATTAATTGCCTCATATATACTTCATACAAGAGCGTATGGATCGAGGTCTGATACAATCGACAAATGGCGCTCCTTCATAAGGGATTCATTTAAGACTTGCACTACAATCCCAAAGCACTTTCAAAAACTTGGGTTTGTTTATCCAGCTGATCTCCGCTTGATGTGTTGGCTCACTTGCTGAGTTGGTGATGCTCCTGCATCACTTCATCTACCGCAGCTAAGTTACAGGTATCTTTAAGCAATGTTCAGATCCAATTGAAGTTGGAAAAGATATCCTCTTTTGCAAAAGACAATAGAGTAAAATCCTTAGAGGAGTTAGTGCTCAAGATCGGGTTCGATCCCTCAAATGTAAAAGAAGATGAGGAGATGATAAAGAAAAATAATCCTAACATTGCATCTCTAAGAAAACAACTAAAATTTCCACCAACATAAGATTCACAAGACAAAGAGAGAGCCGAGGCAGAAAATGAGAAAGAAGAATTGTTGAAACTTATCATGCAGCAGAACGCAAAGCTTAGGGAAATGGAGGCAGAGTTGGAAACATTATTGAAAGAGAAGGAACAATTGACCCCGATGGAAGTCATTCCATTGAGTGCAGTTTCCATAGCAGAAGTCAGTACAATAGCTATGCTGACAAACACTACTGCAGAAATTCCATCAGCAACCCCATTGATAGCACTGGAAAAAACTGTGGAGCTAGCAAAGTCCATGAAGAAAATGAATTCGCAAGAAGCGGAGATTAATAGGTTGAAAAGGGAGGTCGAAAATCTCCAAGAACTCAAATTTTCTTTCCAAACAAGATATAATGTTGAGAGACATGCATCAGATAAGCTTAAGAAGGAAATACAATAGCTCCAGAAACAAACAGTGGCAGGAAAGACATTAGCAGAGGCTAAGGAAAATATCTTGACAGATATCTCTAATTCCATAAACGAGATTTGGCCCATGGTGAAAATCATGTTTGAACAACATAATCTGGTGTTAAAGATCTGATGGGCCATTGACAAGATAAGAAAATAATTGGATGAAATGCCCTCGGCAGCCAACAAGATCATCAAGTTTCTGAAATCAAAAATCAAAGAAGAGCTTGAAGAATTGAAAGTCGAAGATAGAACAAAGACTATCCTTGAAGTAAAAAGAGTGTTGACTAAAAGAGAATTAATGTTGCAGTTGGAGGAAAAGGCTCAGAACATGGACATTGGAGTTTAGAGAATCTTTAGCAAGATTGAAGCCTTATAGAAAAAGGGTCTTCCCGATCTATGGGTCTTGAATGATAAATTAATGACTTTGTCTGATTACAAGCAAAAGATCGCTACCATAGAAAAAGATAGTTCCAAGTTTTCAGGAATACAAGGGAACATCACGGGCAAAGCGTTCTTGGAGACTCTACAACATGACCTCAATATACAACATGAAATTAAATACATTTTCCTCATCAAGCCAACTTTTGCTAAGTACACCGAGATGGATGAAGTCTACCGCCGACTGTTGAAAGTTACCATCCCAAGCCCACAAAGATGGGGCGAGTTGTGTAAATTGATCGAATAAAGGTAAATCCTCATCCAGCTCAGTGTCCAGCGCAGTCGAAGTCATCTGAATGACTCACCAATGGTCTTCCCCGAAATTAGCATGAAAGATTTGACACATCTTCATCAGTTACTACATTTCTACATTTTGTTAGTTATTTAGTTAGACTTAGACTCCATCACATCCTGATCATTAATGGCAGGTTCATTGTAACTTTTATTATAAATATTTCCAACTCAGAAGTATCGAGGGTTGTTGATATTTATGCCTGAGAAAGCTCTAGTTGTTGTAATTTTTATCAAGAAGTTATTACAGTAATACAAAGAGAAGTTTCACAGGATTCCTGCATGTCAATTGTTGGTGAAGTTCCCTCTGTCTGCGTACAAGTTTTTCCTTCTCAGTTATCATATTATCTTTCTAAATCTAATCTTTAAAGGAATTTAAAGTTGCAATGTTTACGATTGTGTACTATGTTCTTAATATTTTATAGATTTAAATGTTTTTCCTCTGATGTTATAACAAAGAAATTCTTAAATGCATTTATTTTTTAATTGATATCTCACCTTTTTAGTAATACACCATTTTTATTCCTAAAGAATCCAGCATTAGTACTATCTCGCCCTGTGAAACGAATCTTGTAACGGTTGTCTTTAAATTCTATCTTTTAAAAAAAGACCGCATAGCCCAATGGAAGCGTAAGTGATATTCAACCATTTCATTCAAAAACAATACAAACAACTCGGTTATATTATTTCTAACTAGCCTAAAATCTTGAAAACTCAAACAAAGCTAAGACTCATAGAGAGATCCCTCTCTGAAATTGTAGGGCTAGCTTCCAATTTCGAAGGGGTTTGTTAAGGTTACCTCTGATAATTTTCTTCTTACCTCATAACAACCTCTGAGAATTTACAGGGTGATAATATAAATGGCAACCATACTGGGGAGGAACTGAAACTAACTTTCCACCCATTGTTTTCTTTCCCCTAGAACAAAGATGACTTTATTTCTGGAAAAAACACAAACCCTAATCTTTACCTAGAAATAATGTTCAGAGGTTGTTAAAGTTTGTGTATAAATAACCAAAATTTTCAAAGGTAGAATAAAATCAATAGTTCTGGCTCCCAAAAGAATTTCTACCAGATCTCATCCTGACCCAGAACCTGCAATAGTAATAGATAATCCCAAAAGACTACTCAGGAAGAAAAGCACTGCAGAAATTTCAAGGAGTAACAACCCACTTCCGAGGTATTTTTCCATCCCAGAAAAGTTAGTTGTTCTTCCAGACCTTGAGTCTGAGATACCCTTTTGAACAAGTCTTTTCAAGACAAAATCTGACAGTTTTTTCAGTGAAACGGTCTTAGTCCAAACCGTTTTTCAGCCCAGGACCCCTGAGATACTTTCTCCTGGAGATGAAGTTGAGCAACGTTTTCACTCCAAGAATGATAAGCTTGAAGGCCTAGTCGCAAATCTTGGTTAGGCCTTAAACAAGCTCCATCTTCAACAGTCCGTCGAACTTCTTGTTTTAACCATTGTTGCAATTTCTGCTAAACTTACACCAGGTCACTCCATTCCTCCAAGCCCTTCATCCTCTATATCTTCAGGCATTTCTTCTCCTGTTACACAGGTTGTTGTTCAGACTCCTCCACCAATCATGGTGGCAAGATATGCTCCATTGGTATTGGTTGCTCCTTTACATGACATGCCCCAAGATTATCAAACTAGACTTTCATAGTTCAATAGTACCAGCCCCTTGAATGCAAGACAACATGTTGACAAAATGAACGATTACTTTGACCTGCAAAAAGTAGATGAAGCTGATGTGCAGATGAGATTATTTGCACAAAGACTAACTGGAGAGGTGAAAAAGTGGTTCAAAAATTTACATGTTGCTACTATTACTGACATTATTGTTTTCCATCAGACTTTCCTAGATCGGTGGGAAGTAAAGAAAAATCCTCTCCAAATTCTGTCGGAGTATGAGAACATCAGAAGGAGCCAAGGAGAGACAGTCTAGGATTACTGCACCCATTTCAACAATATATACAATGATATCCCAACTGAAATCAAACCACCACAAGGTTTAGCATTAATAAAGTTTCCTGATGGTTTTGACACTGACATGTCATATAAATTAAGGGAAAGAAATGCAACAACTTTGGAGGACATGAAAAAAAGTATCGTCGGTGTAGAAGAAAATCTTTTGGCCAGAAGGGCCAGGAAGAGAATAGAAAAGAGGGTCACCATTAAGGAAGAACCTTCTGCTTCCTCATCTGATGCCAAACTATATTCTCTAGCCAGAGCTATGGATAAAATGATGGAGAGACTCACCATAACCGACAGGAACCCACCTAGGGAGAACCAACCTACCCCTCAAATCAGAAACTCGAACTTTAGGAGAAATCCACCTCAAATTAGACAAAGAGATCCTAGGGATCAACGGGAACAAAGGGGACCTGAGCAGCAGATTAGACCACCTCTCTAGGAAAACTATGTTGATGATGGGAAGGAAGTCATTGAGGAGTTTGATGATGCTCATATAAATCTAATGGGTGATCATGATCATGATCATGATTCTATTTTCCTCACCCAAAAAGAACATGAAATCTTTCTCCTTTCGTAAACATAGGTGAATGAGGAAGCTAAGAAAACAGAACAACAAGCCTTTGAGAACGCTATAATGGAGGTTCACAGGAAATATAACTTGAGGAGTAAGAATACTAATGAGAGTTCTCCGAAGAAGGCTGCTGAAACCAAGAAAACCTCAGAAAAACCTCCCAATAAAGCCCCTAGGTGTAATGACGTTGAATCTCTTGTGCAAAAAACTCCATAAATTCTTAAGAGAACAAGTCAGATAGAAGTTTCATCAACCATTCAATTAGTTGCACCTGTCCACAAAGTCTTTGTCGATAAATCGGAAGTACAGAATTTAAACAAAACCACCTCTCTTTTTAGCCTTGAAGGGGAACTAGCAAACCATTCCCCTCTCCGAGTTGATGAAAAGGAACACTTATAGGTCTCACGTGATAAAATATTTAAGTATCAAACCCAATATGTGTACCAAAGGCTTGAATGTTGGATCTGTACTCAACTCTAACACAATATACCTTGCTAATGACCAACCTGAGCTCTTGTTTGGTCCTGAAGTTGACATTCAAACTAATAATGGCATCGTGGCCTCTTTTTACATCAACCTAAATATCCATGATCTGATATTGCACAACGCTATGCTAGATTTGGGTGCTTATCAAAACCTAATGCCCAAAGTCGTGATGGAAAAGTTGGAACTTGAGTCACCAGACCTTACAAAGATTTTCATTCTTTCGACTCCAGCAAGGTCAAATGTATAGGCCTAATTAAAGACTTATGTATTACCTTGGCTCAAATCCCGGAAAAATGTTTGGTGATGGACATCGTCGTGGCAGACATTCCCCCCAAGTATGGTATGTTTCTATCAAGGTCTTGGGGAGATAAATTGAGAGGAATCCCGCAGCTAGATATTTCCTATGCCACCATTACAGTTTTCGGTCAACAAAGAAGACTTTACAGAGAAACACTGATGAAGTATATGGTCAGTTGTCAGGAAAAGCCACATAATTACCCACTATATTCTGCACACTCTGACATGGATTCTTTTATTCTATATAATGATGGTGATATTGAAGAACAAATAGAATAACTGGAAGATGATGCACCTAATCTAAAGGAAGATAAAGCGATTGTCGAAGTAAGAAACCCCATGGTTGAGGAAAATGAGGAATTGCCAGCAGACTTCTGGAGCATGGACTTTGATGGTGCTGTGAGTAAAGAAGGAGTTGGAGTTGAAGTGTGGATGCATAACCACAGATCAAAGTACTCCGAGAATCATTTCTATAAATTGAACTTCCAATGTACTAACAACATAGCCGAGTACGAGGCTTTAATGCTCAGCCTGGAATTATTGAAGAAAGTTGGTGATAAGCAGATAATGGTAAGGGGTGATTCTGAATTAATTATCAATAAAATTAGAGGTGAGTATGCATCAAAACATCCCAGACTTAGAGCCGATAGAAATGTTGTTTTAGATGCTCTCCAATGCTTTACTGAGGTTCATTTGTAGGTGATTCCTAGAGGACAAAATATGCTCACAGACAGATTGGCTATGTCAACAGCTACCTGTAAAATCCCTTTTCATCCCACTCGTAAGTACACAATGGAGGTGAAGTGCAGACCCACCGTTCCTGACAACATCATATATTGGCAGGTATTTGGAAATGATGATCAAATTGAAGATTTCCTGCAATGTAAAAATGATTTCCAATGTACAAACATAGATTTAGAATAGGATGAAGAATTTGTAAATAAATCTATATTTGAGAATGGTAGTGTAAATACAATAGTTGTTGAAGAAATCAGTGAAAATTATGTAGATTATGATATCCTGCAGTTGAAAAATAATGTGTTACCTAGAGGGTTAGTTCCATTGGAAGACTTGTTTGATTTTAACAATGTAGCCAAAAAACTAAAAATTGAAGCTAGCGGTAAAGAGGTTGAAGACTGTAACATAGGAACAGAAGAAAACCCTAAAATAATAAAACTGTCTAAGTCATTTCCACCACAACAAAAAAGCAAATACACTGAACTTTTTAAGGAATATATAGATGTTTTCGCCTGGGTCTACGAGGACTTAAAATCCTATGACACAAGTATCATACAGCACTAGATTCCTATAAAAGAAGAACACAAACCTTTCAGACAGAAACTTAGGAGAATTAATCCTAAGTTGCTTCCCCTGATAGAGAAAGAAATCAAAAAGATGTATGATGCCAATATTATAGTCCCCTTGAGATTTTCTAAATGGGTTTCTAACCTAGTTCCAACTAGCAAGAAAACGAGCAAGATAAGACTTTGTATAGTCTTCAGAAATCTGAACAAAGTCTCCCTCAAAGACAATTACACTTTACCCAAAATGGACCATATTCTACAAAGGTGGTCGGATCCAGTAGGACCTCCTTACTGGATGGTTTCTCTGGTTACAACCAAGTTCTTGTCCATCCAGAAGATTAAGAGAAGACATCTTTTACCACACCCTGGGGAACCTTCATGTATGTGAAGATGCCTTTTAGTCTGATGAATGTTGGGGCTACTTTCCAAAGAGCAATGAATATTTCCTTTGTGGATGAGTCTGGGAGATTTATAGTCATTTATCTGGATGATGTAACTGTTTACTCCAAATCCGATGAAGAACATTTTCTCCACCTCATACATGTGTTTGAGAAGTGCAAGAAATTTGGGATTTCATTGAATCCTAAGAAAATCCTATTTGGGTTAGAGGAAGACAAACTACTGGGAAACATAATCTCAAAATACGGAATTAAAATAGATCCCAGAAGTATAGAAGCTATCTAGAAGGTGGAACACCCTAGGAACATCAAAGAACTGCAATCTTTCATTGGAAACATAAATTTCCTTAGAAGATTCATACCAAACTTGGCCAAGCTTCTCAGGAATATTACCAATATGTTGAAAAAGGACACTAAAATCCAATGGAACACCAATTCCAAACAATCATTTGAGCATGTGAAACATGCTCTCACCCAAGCCCCAATTCTGATTAGCCCAGACTATACCAAAGACTTTTATCTTTTCTCTTTCGCATCTGAGCACACTATAGCAGCAGTATTGTTGCAGAAAAATAGTGAAGGGTACGAGCAACCCATAGCCTTTTACAACAAAGATTTAAGAGACACAATGTTGAATTATAATATTATGGAGAAACAAGCCTTTGCCCTGGTAAAGGCTATAAAATATTTTAGGGTTTATATTCTCCACTCTCACACAATTGCATACGTCCCAAACATAGTGGTTAAAGATATTCTGACCCAAGATAATTCGGATTGAAGAAGAGGAAAATGGATTGGGGTCATTCTGGAATATGACATTGAAATAAAATCTACTAAACTGATCAAAGGACAGGGTTTGGCCAAACTGATGGATGAGTCTAATTTTCATGCTTTAGATATTAACTTTTTGGCTACAGTAGATAGACCGGAAGAGTAGGTGACTCCAAACATAACAGAGGCATTCTTAAATTCCCCTTGGTACACAGACCTCATTTTTGTACTCCACTATTTACAAGCTCCTCCAGGATTGACTAAGACCAAAGATAGGTTTATTAAATTGAAAGAATTGTAATTTTGTATTCTGGAAGGCAATCTCTATTGGAAATATCCTGGTGGTATCTTGCTTAATTTCTTGTTAAAAGACAATGCTGACAAAGTTCTTCAAGATTTTCATGTAGGAGACTGTGGTGGGCACCTGAGCTGGAAGACCACCACTAACAAGATTCTCAGAGCTATCTTTTACTGGCCTACTATGTTTGTTGATGTTCATCAAAAGGTTACTTCTTTCCACCAATGTCAGATTTTTGAAGGCAAAAGGAAGCTTCTGCCACTCCCAATGAAACCCATCTCTATTGAATCTCATTTCCAATAGTGGGGGATAGAATTCATTGGTGAAATACATCCTCCCTCTTTGATCCAACATAAATGGATCCTCACGGCTATAGACTACTTCACTAAGTGGATCGAGGTTGTACCATGCAGGCAAGCTACTGACTATGTCATCATCAAGTTTTTAGAAACTAACATTTTGTCTAGTTTTAGATGCCCCAGAAAAATTATAACTGACAATGTAGTGGCTTTCAGATCCAAAAATCTTATAGATTTTTGTAATCAATATCATATTACTTTTGGACACTCGACGACTTATTACCCACAGGGAAATGGGCTAGCTGAGTCTTCTAACAAAAGTCTGGTGAACATTCTCAGAAAGACACTACAGAAAAATAAGAAATCATGGCATAACAAGTTGGTTTTCACACTCTAGGCTGACAGAATTATCACCAAAAGATCATTTCGTATGTCTCCATACCAGTTGGTGTATGACATCAAGGCAGTTTTTCCCCTTTCATTAGGAGTTCCTTTCATGAAACTATTGCAGGAAACACAAGAAGAACCAAACGATGTCCAATGAAGAATAAATCAAATGATCCACCTATTGCAATCCAAAGAAGAAGTTTACAACAGAACTCAAGTGATCCAAGAAAATATTAAAAAGATTTATGACAAGAGAACCAAAGAAGATAACTTTGAATTGGATGATCTGGTTTTGAGGTGGGATTCTAGAAATGAAGATAAAGGTAACCATGGAAAGTTTGATAGCTTGTGGAAGGGTCCTTACACCATTCAGGATTTCAGAGGAAATAATGTTTTTATACTTGCTAATAGTGATGGATTAGACTTGTCAAGGGGACCTATAAATGGCAGGATGCTGAAGCATTATTTTCCACCTCAGTAGAGAGATCACCTTTCCATTCCATTGTACATATCATTTATTTTATGAGTTGTTTTAGGTACAGGTGGTTTTGTTCATATGTTTGAAGCCCACAGAGAGGGCCCTAAGACACTGAAGATGTCATCAAATTTTCGAAATAAAGCAAGTCATATAACAGAAGAAGCTCTAGAAGAATTTTTTCAAGAGAATAAAAAACAGGATTCTTGGCATCTCACAAGGAGGATACCATCCCCAGGTGGAGCCACTGTTATAACCCTATAATTATATAGGATCAACTGTTGATTGTAATTTTTTTCCCTTTAGTGTTTTTGATTTGCAGATGGTGTTGCATTCTAAAAAAAAAAGAAATGAAAAGAAAAGAAACAGAAAAAGGAAAAATGAAAAAAATGAAAGAGGGAAAAAGAAAATGGATCAAAGCCCCATGAAATGACATTGACTTGATCCATACAATTTAAACATGGTCAAGTATTTTGAATTTAAGTACCTAGGATTAGTGAATAATCTTAGCTAAATTGTCTAACCGTAGCCAAGTAATCAAGTTAGTTAGTGAATAAGTTTGACCAAACAGTCTAATCTTGGTCAAATAGCCCCTAGGTAGAGTATTTTCTTAGCCCAACAGTTTAACTTGGGCTAAGGGTGCAAAGGAGTAGGTTAAGACATAGTTTAGCTGGTTTATTTTCTATAAAATGTGTAAGGTGATCAATGGAAAGTACGTGATTTTGATAATGAAATGTTTTTCTAACCGCATGGCGATAAAAAGAAAAAGAAGTTGTGCGCAAAACCCATAAAAAGTCAGTTAGCCTAAGTTCTAAATAATATATTAAATTGTGCCCTGGAGACTAAAGATCGGGCCCAGATCTATGACTAAGCTCTTGGCGCTCAGATCTACAGTCCACAGAAGATTTTGAACCCCCCCGATCGTTCGACCTTTAATGGTTGGGGGGGGTGTTTGAAAAGGTATTTAAAAGGTACACTCAGATCTACGGTCAACACATCTGTGCATAATCGGATGGTCCACAAGAGATTCTGGATGCCCCCCCCCCTGACCGTTCTACCTTTAACGATGGGGGGTTCCGACATGGTGTTTAAAGAACGCACCTAAATCAACAACAAATTTAGCTTCGCCAAGATCAATGGTTAACCAAATGATTCTAGACCCCCTGACCTTTCAACCTTTAACAGTGAGGGGGGCGGTTCGAAATGAAGTAAAGTATAGGCGGATCCCATCCTAATGTGGCATCACCCCATTGCATTCCAACTCCCCTTCTCGAAAAATTTGAAGCCTATAATTTTTCCAACTCACCACTTCCATCCCGAGGTGTCGCATCCCTCAACCACCCTTTGCAAGTTCCACGTCACAACCTCGTCATCACGTCCCATCCTCTTAATCGTTACAGGTCATAT
>JZKD02S2191050.1:0-12531 GCA_000966675.3 Picea glauca | reverse complement strand
TCAGGCTCTTCCTATTAATTCAATACTGTACATGGAGGTTCTTCACAGGCTCTCTCTCGGCTCTGCTCTTTCCTTGCTCTTCCTCTTCGAAGAATGAATGAGGATCTGAATTATTAAATTCAAAGTGATACAAGGGAGGGTGTCTATACTCCGTTTTCCCTCTCTGAAGCTAAAACTGTCTAATCTATAATCAATTCCTATCTAGCAACATTAATTCTAATAAATGCTTTCATATCTACTTAATACGATACAACTGCGCTTGGCTTTGAATGCCCGTCCAAACGACGGCGCAACAGTCTCCAAAGCATTTCAAAACGTGTGTGCTGGCACTGTCCAGCTGTAGGTTCTTTCTTCGTGCGCGCTGGCTCGCTTGAGGATGTGTAGATGCTCCTGCATCAACAAACTTCCATCCTATTCCTCTACTTGCAAACAAAGCCCTCTTCATCAAACAAGAGTGGTATTAATCCATCGACTAACCAATTCATCCCACATGCAAGAGAAACCTCTGCCATCATATAGTTCTTAACTACACAAGGGTATAAATGGCTCTTATAATTATCATGGAACTGCCAATCACAGTGACCTTATGGGCTCCTTTTTCCTTGAGACTTGAGAGTGATGAGGCCCTGCAAAACAACAAGTGCTTCCACCTCACTGTTTGTATTATTGTCAAGTCCCCAAGCATTTTCCAGGTCCCCCACACCTGCCTCCCTTTTTCCTTTGCATCTTATTATCATGACCTATGTGATGGAATTAAAATCATGAAACTTTTGATATTGAGCTCTGGATTTTCAGGATTTGCCCTCGGGACAACTTGCTAGTAAACTATAGTAGATGCACAATATCCATGTCTTGTTTTGTTTTTTGGAAGGCACCATATTCATGTTAGTGTTTGGATGTACTTTTAATCACTATATTGCACCTCAACATTTTACTGGATAATTAAAGCCATTGGGTATCTTAGTTCATGTGTTTTTCTTCTGTGTTGCCTTGCATTTAGATATTAACAAAAAATTCCTTTTTCATTAACACCATTGATTTATTGTAGTTATGATTTGGATATTCAAATTTTCTTTGTTTTTGATTGATCTTGAAGGTAGTCGAACTAGCAAAGAATATGGTACCGTGGGTGACAATGGGTGGATACATTTTTTTTAGAGAATTTTGTTTTCATCAGTCTAGAGATCATAAGCGTGAAGCTAACCCAACACATTATCGAGAACCAATCTTTTACCTTAAGGCATATTCTTAGCCTCTCTTTATGTTTGATCATTAAATTCCTTTTATGTGCGGTACAAGATTAGGAATATATACGTGGAAATTATATAAATTCACAAAAAATGGGTATAATATTATTCGTTGACAAGATCACGGAATCAGGTTTTCCAAGAGTGTCTTGTGAAGGATGTTTCTGGAAACCTTTGAGAGTTGTCCCTTGTTGGCTGCAAATGTGTTGGGGCTTATGTAAGGAACAAAAATAATCAAAATTAGGTCATCTTTTTATGTACTTGTTCATGCATGTCTATTTTGTTGTCCTACTTAAACATGTTAGCATTAATGTTGACTAGACAAATGAATGGAATCTTGAACACACTTATTGTAGATTTGTTGTCTTTGGTAGAAGATTAGCTCAGTAGATGACAAGGGTTTTCAACGGCTCTTGGACAATGTCCAATATACTCTTATTGGAATTTTGCGGTATGAGCGAATATTTGGAGAAGGTTTTGTTAGTAAAGGAGGAATAGGTATGAGCATATGCTTGATGTAGTTTTTGAAATTAATTTTCTATGGAGACATTCAACATTATCTATATTACATAATGCAATTTTCTAGTCCTTTTGTTCTCATTTTAATGAATTACAATAATGTTTAGATCTGTGACGAGTATCAAAAAATGGTTCATAACTTTAGTTGCTATGCAGAGACTGCAAAGGAATTTGTTGAGAAACTTGAGCTCAAGGATGGTCAAAAAGTCCTTGATGTGGGCTGTGGAATTCAAGGAGGTGACTTTTATATGGCTGACTACTTTGAAGTTGAGGTTACAATTATTGACCTTTCTATAAACATGATTTCATTTTCTTTGGAGAGGGCTATTGGTCGACAATGTGTTGTTGAATTTGAGGTTTTAGACTATACAAAAAAGGAATATCCATAGGGTACATTCGATGTGATTTACAACTGGGACACAATACTTCATATCCAGGTCCATATTTTCACACATCATTGTCATACATCTAGATTTAATTTCCCGTTAATCTATTCCAAGAATTTTTTGTTATTGACTATTAATCTAGCATACATACATTTTATATCGCTAGAAATTTCATAATATTTGTTTTAACACAAATACTGTCAATATTTGTAAACTCTGGTATGTATTTTACCTTGTGGTTATCACACATGCTAAATTAATTTTAAATTTTTTAGGATAAGCCAACTTTATTTCAGAAATTTTACAAATGGTTGAAGCTTGGAGGTAGATTACTCATCAGTGATTACTGCAAAGAACATAGAACAACTTTCTTGAAATTCCATGCATACATTAAACAACGTGGATATCATTTACATGATGTAGATGGATAAGTTCAGATGTGACACTGAAACCGTTCTGATGTATCACCTGCAATATGGTTGCTAGAATTTGCTTCCTAACAAAAAAATTGAAAAATTTGTTCGTTACAAAAAAATTGAAAAACGTCTAATATTGGATAATAGATCAGTGTCATTGTGCAACTAGGTCACTCTGAGATTGAGTGAAAATAAATCCATAGTATCGCTAGAGTCACTAGGATTTGTTTCAATTCCAGTTTTTATCTTGAAAAGTTTGAACAACACACAGACAATCTATTGATGGCCAAGATTGTGATCTATGTTGCCCCAGGGTTCATGGACCCAAGGGAAAATTGAACATTAAAAGATATAGAAATTAAATATTGAGGACCCCTAGCTCACCCCTAGAAACTTGAAAGTTAATCATGGTTTCTGTTGTTTAAGAGCTAAACATTGGACTTGCTTGGATATATGTATGAACCATTTTTATGAATTTTAATTTGTATCTTCTATGATTATAATACTAGATATATTATGGAATAGGTTTATCTTTTAAATTGATAATCGAACTAAATCTCTATACTTTAGTTTCTTTCTATATTTGAATCATAATTTTTCATGTCATCTAAATTTACTGTAGTCCAAAATATTTTATATTGTATGTTATAAATATGCCAACAAAAATTATATAAGACCCTAAATTTTTTCATTAGACTATATATGTTTTTAAGAAAAAATGAAAGAAAAGAGGAGAAGATCACCTCTTCAAGGCAACAAATGCATCTTCTGAAAACAAATAACTGCTAGATAGAGAATGTTTCTGTCTGTTGTAAGTAATCTGCTTCTGTGCTAATATTTAAAGGGATCTAATTGGTGAAAACATTGCAAACCTTTTGGCATGATTCTTTTCACAACAACATGACATGAATAGAGAGTCAATTGTGTACCATAGAAATATAAATGTTCTCAAACATTTATGTCTTAAGGGCATTTCTTACAAGGTTCATTTTTTAAGCCAAAGTTTGCATGACAAGGTTTTTGTTACAGGTTTATTCCTCATGCCATATGTTTTTGCAGATCACAGTTGGATGTCATGATATATGTATTATGCACTGCCATATGGCTAGTTGTCAACCTGTAGGCCATCATTTTGTGTTGATTAGTGACCTGACGAGTGTCATTTTAACTTTCATAAATAATATTTTTTTTAATAGAACTTTATAAATTTTGAATACTGAACTTTCATAACTTGAGTTTATACTTACATTGTAGTTTAGTTCAAGGCAGTGGATGAAATTGGTATTGTTCATTGAGGCATATTGGTTGATTCACATGGTATTGTGGGCACTGGGATATCATTGGCCAGTTCTTGTTAAGTGGATTTCCATGGAGGCTGGATTTTGTACTCGTCTGTATTTGGGTGGTTTTATATTTTTATTTGAAAATGTGGAAATTTATTTTGTCTACCTTTAACTATGTACTATTTTATTGGGTGATACATGTTCTTGATTGTCATTTAAAATCTTACAATATCCTATATATGAACCAGATGCCCAGGGATGTTGGATTTGATGATGTTGTCACTGAAGATCGCAAAGATCAGGTATTTGAGACCACTTTATGGTTTTGTTGTGAAGTTTGGTTCTGTACAATTTATCTTAAGAAAGTAATTATAGAAACACAGTAAAAAATTTAATAATTTGTGTGGTTTGCAGTTCATAAAAATAATGCCGAAAGAGATTTCTTCTGCAGAGAAGGATAAGGATGTTTTTATTCGTGATTTCTCATAGGTAAGGCTTAATTCTAACTTGTCAATTGTAGGTAAAGAGTACTGCTAACTTATGCTGGAGTCTAGTAGTCAAGGATGAGCATAATTGCCAAAATCAATGAATTATTTGTGATTATTATCCTAACAGAAATCAACTTTGACATAATATGCACTTGTGAAAATATTTGCAGGAATATTATACATCAATTATTGATGGGTGGGAGGCGAAACTAAAGAGGAATTCACAAGGTGAACATAAGTGGGGTCTTTTTCTCGCTAGAAAGGGATTTTGTTGCAACGGGTATCATCAATATGGTTAAACTGGGACTCATCATTGTGCAGAAGTCTGCCTATGATCAACATACGTTCTTCTTATATATGGTTTCATAATACTTATTACTACAAATGTCGATCCTATTAAGCTACTTCTGTTACTTTTCATTTAATATAATAGATAATGTTATTAGATATATCTAAGTACATTCACTGACTTCAGCTGTGAAGAGTAATAATTTGGTATTATTAGTTTCAATGTACAATTTAATGCGAGTCTATGAAAACTAATAGGCATGAAATGCGTTCTGATGTTTTTTTAGAACAAGTGGCACATCAATGGCTATGTCCTTCCTGATAATGAATTTGGGAATGTTATGGAAAGCATTTATTAGTGTTGAATTATGTATTGTTTTTCCACATTGATCTTTTTGAGGACCAATTGGGTTCTTTCAAGAAAAATCTCTTTATTACAACAATATTGACATCACTAGAGCCATTTTGTCTAATAGATAAATTAACTTATGCTGCAAACAAAACATAAATATAGAAGAATAGTGTAAATACTTTGAGGTGTAGATCAATAAAAAGATTTCGTTGTGATTTTTCAGTTGATAGCAGGTTTAATCACAAATTAAGACTACAGACTTTAGCAATAGATTTAACCCACATAATTCTATAACATCCTAAATAGGCCCATCAAAAATAAAAGTGTAAAGTCTATGCAACAACAAGAGGTCCATAAATAGGAACAACTCTATTACTTGTGTTGTGGGAACAACCCGATTGCTCATTACAGGAAGAACAAGAAATTATTTTGTCATTATGGTTCAATTAATAGTAAAAGTGTGCAGTTGTTTATTCCCATCTTCCATATCATAAATAGGTCATGTTATCACTCTGTAAATTCCCAGAGGTTGTTATGAGGTAAGAAGAAACTTATCAGAGGTAACCTTAACCAACCGCTTCGAAACTGGAAGCTAGCCCTACCAGTTTCAAAGAGGGATCTCTCTGTGAGTTTTAGCTTTGTTTGAGTTTTCAATATTTTAGGCTAGTTAGAAAGAATATAACCAATTTGTTTGTATTGTTTTTGAATGAAATGGTTGAATATCACTTACGCTTCGATTGGGCTATGGGGTCTATTTTTAAAAGATAGAAGTTAAAGACAACCATTACAAGATTCGTTTCACAAGGCGAGATAGTGCTAATGATGGATTCTTTAGGAATAAAAATGGTGTATTGATGAAAAGGTGAGATATCAGTTAAAACAAAAAAGCATTTAAGAATTTCTTTGTTATAACATCAAAGGAAAAACATTTAAATCTATGAAAGATTAAGAACAGAGTACACAATTGTAAATTCTGCAACTTTAACTTCCTTTAAAGATTAGATTTAGAAAGACAATATGATAACCGAGAAGGAAAAACTTGTACGCAGACAAAGGGAACTTTACCAACAATTGACACGCATGAATCCTGTGAAACTTCTCTTTGTATTACTGGAATAACTTCTTGGTAAAAATTAAAGCAACTAGAGCTTGCTCGGGCGTAAAGATCAACAACCCTCAAAACTTCTAAGTTGGAAATATTTATAATAAAAGTTACAATGACCCTGTCATTAATGATCTGGACGTGATGGAGTTTGAGTCTAACTAACTAACTAACAAAATGCAGAAATGTAGTAACTGATGATGATGTTGTTATGAGGTTGTTATGAGGTAAGAAGAAACTTATCAGAGGTAACCTTAACCAACCGCTTCGAAACTGGAAGCTATCCCTACCAGTTTCAAAGAGGGATCTCTCTGTGAGTTTTAGCTTTGTTTGAGTTTTCAAGATTTTAGGCTAGTTAGAAAGAATATAACCGAGTTGTTTGTATTGTTTTTGAATGAAATGGTTGAATATCACTTACGCTTCGATTGGGCTATGGTGTCTGTTTTTAAAAGATAGAAGTTAAAGACAACCATTACAAGATTCGTTTCACAGGGCGAGATAGTGCTAATGATGGATTCTTTAGGAATAAAAATGGTGTACTGATGAAAAGGTGAGATATGAGTTAAAAAAAAAAAGCGTTTAAGAATTTCTTTGTTATAACATCAGAGGAAAAACATTTAAATCTATGAAAGATTAAGAATAGAGTACACAATTGTAAATTCTGCAACTTTAACTTCCTTTAAAGATTAGATTTAGAAAGACAATATGATAACTGAGAAGGAAAAACTTGTACGCAGACAAAGGGAACTTTACCAACAATTGACACACATGAATCCTGTGAAACTTCTCTTTGTATTACTGGAATAACTTCTTGGTAAAAATTAAAGCAACCAGAGCTTGCTCGGGCGTAAAGATCAACAACCCTCGATACTTCTAAGTTGGAAATATT
Source organism: Picea glauca (assembly GCA_000966675.3). Classification (NCBI taxonomy): domain Eukaryota; kingdom Viridiplantae; phylum Streptophyta; class Pinopsida; order Pinales; family Pinaceae; genus Picea; species Picea glauca. Next base: position 5,561 of record JZKD02S2191050.1, on the reverse strand, counting down.
TATAATAAAAGCTACAATGACCCTGTCATTAATGATCTGGACGTGATGGAGTTTGATTCTAACTAACTAACTAACAAAATGCAGAAATGTAGTAACTGATGATGATGTGAAAAATATTTCATGCAAATTTCATGGAAGACCGTAGGTGAGTCATTTAGATGACTTTGACTGTGTTGGACGTTGAGCTGGATGAGGCTTTACCTTTACTCGATCAATTCACACAACTCGCCCCATCTTTGTGGGCTTGGGACGGTAACTTTAAACAGTCGGCAGTAGACTTCATCCATCTCGGTGTACTTAGCAAAAGTCGGCTTGATGAGGAAAATGTATTTAATTTCATGTTGTATACTGATGTCATGTTGTAGAGTCTCCAATAACGCTTTGCCCGTGATGCTACCTTGTATTCCTGAAAACTTGGAACTGTCTTTTTCCACTGTAGCTATCTTTTTCTTGTAATCAGAGAAATTCATTAATTTATTATTCAAGACCTGTAGATCGGGAAGACCCTTTTTTTGTAAGGCTTCAATCTTGATAAAAAATATCTGAGCTCCAATGTCCATGTTTTGATCCTTTTCCTCCAACTGCAACATTAATCCTCTTTTAGTCAACACTCTTTTTACTTCAAGGATAGTCTCTGTTATGTCTTCAAATTTCAGTTCTTCGAGCTCTTCTTTGGTTTTTGATTTTAGAAACTTGATGATCTCGTTGACTACCGAGAGAATTTCATCCAATTCTTTTCTTATCTTGTCAATGGTCTGTCAGCTCTTTAACACCAGATCATGTTGTTCAAATAGGATTTGCACCATGGGCCAAATCGCGTTTATGAAATTAGAGATATATGTCCAGATATTTTCCTTAGCCTTTGCTAATGTCTTTCCTGCCACTATTTGTTTCAGGAGCTGTTGTATTTCCTGCTTAAGCTTATCCGTTTCCTATCTCTCAACATTATATATTGTCTGGAAATAATATTTGAGTTCTTGGAGATTTTCGACCTCCCTTTTCAACCTATTAATCTTTGTTTCTTGCAAATTCATTTCCTCCATGGACTTTGCTATCTCCACAATTTTTTCTAGTGCTGTCAATGGGGTTGTTGATGGAATTTATGCAGTAGTCGTTGTTGGAATAGTTGTTGTATTGACTTCTGCTATGGAAACTGCACTCAATGTAATGAATTCCATCGAGATCGATTGTTCCTTCTCTTTCAATAAATTTTCCAACTCTTCCTCCATTTCCCTGAGCTATGCGTTCTGCTGCATGATAACTTTCAACAATTCTTCTTTCTCATTTTCTACCTCAGCTATCTCTTTGGCTTGTGAATCTTTTGTTGGTGGAAATTTCAACTGTTTTCTTAGAGATGCAATGTCAGCATTCTTTTTCTTTATCATCTCCTCAGCTTCTTTTACATTTGAGTGATCGAACTCGATCTTGAGCACCAACTCCTCTAAGGATTTTACTCTGTTGTCTTTTGCAAAAGANGAACAGAGTACACAATTGTAAATTCTGCAACTTTAACTTCCTTTAAAGATTAGATTTAGAAAGACAATATGATAACTGAGAAGGAAAAACTTGTACGCAGACAAAGGGAACTTTAGCAACAATTGACACGCATGAATCCTGTGAAACTTCTCTTTGTATTACTGGAATAACTTCTTGGTAAAAATTAAAGCAACTAGAGCTTGCTCAGGCGTAAAGATCAACAACCCTCGATACTTCTAAGTTGGAAATATTTATAATAAAAGTTACAATGACCCTGTCATTAATGATCTGGACATGATGGAGTTTGAGTCTAACTAACTAACTAACAAAATGCAGAAATGTAGTAACCGATGATGATGTGAAAAATATTTCATACAAATTTCAGGGAAGACCGTAGGTGAGTCATTCATATGACTTTGACTGTGTTGGACGCTGAGCTAGATGAGGATTTACCTTTACTCGATCAATTCACACAACTCGCCCCATCTTTGTGGGCTTGGGATGGTAACTTTCAACAGTCAGCGGTAGACTTCATCCATCTCGGTGTACTTAGCAAAAGTCGGCTTGATGAGGAAAATGTATTTAATTTCATGTTGTATACTGAGGTCATGTTATAGAGTCTCCAATAACGCTTTGTCCGTGATGCTACCTTGTATTCCAGAAAACTTGGAACTGTCTTTTTCCACTGTAGCTATCTTTTTCTTGTAATCAGAGAAATTCATTAATTTATTATTCAAGACCTGTAGATCGGGAAGACCCTTTTTTTGTAAGGCTTCAATCTTGATAAAAAATATCTGAGCTCCAATGTCCATGTTTTGATCCTTTTCCTCCAACTGCAACATTAATCCTCTTTTAGTCAACACTCTTTTTACTTCAAGGATAGTCTCTGTTATGTCTTCAAATTTCAGTTCTTCGAGCTCTTCTTTGGTTTTTGATTTTAGAAACTTGATGATCTCGTTGACTACCGAGAGAATTTCATCCAATTCTTTTCTTATCTTGTCAATGGTCTGTCAGCTCTTTAACACCAGATCATGTTGTTCAAATAGGATTTGCACCATGGGCCAAATCGCGTTTATGAAATTAGAGATATATGTCCAGATATTTTCCTTAGCCTTTGCTAATGTCTTTCCTGCCACTATTTGTTTCAGGAGCTGTTGTATTTCCTGCTTAAGCTTATCCGTTTCCTATCTCTCAACATTATATATTGTCTGGAAATAATATTTGAGTTCTTGGAGATTTTCGACCTCCCTTTTCAACCTATTAATCTTTGTTTCTTGCAAATTCATTTCCTCCATGGACTTTGCTATCTCCACAATTTTTTCTAGTGCTGTCAATGGGGTTGTTGATGGAATTTATGCAGTAGTCGTTGTTGGAATAGTTGTTGTATTGACTTCTGCTATGGAAACTGCACTCAATGTAATGAATTCCATCGAGATCGATTGTTCCTTCTCTTTCAATAAATTTTCCAACTCTTCCTCCATTTCCCTGAGCTATGCGTTCTGCTGCATGATAACTTTCAACAATTCTTCTTTCTCATTTTCTACCTCAGCTATCTCTTTGGCTTGTGAATCTTTTGTTGGTGGAAATTTCAACTGTTTTCTTAGAGATGCAATGTCAGCATTCTTTTTCTTTATCATCTCCTCAGCTTCTTTTACATTTGAGTGATCGAACTCGATCTTGAGCACCAACTCCTCTAAGGATTTTACTCTGTTGTCTTTTGCAAAAGAKRATATCTTYTCCAACTTCAATTGGGTYTGAACATTGCTTAAAGATGMCTATAACTTAGATGTGGTAGAGGAAGCATGTGCTAATGTGGAGAAGACCATTTCTCCAGTCTGTCTRTGCAAATCCATCTGGTTAGCTGGATGGACTTGTTTAGTGTCAAAAACAATAGTTGACCTCTTGTAGTTAGTGATCTCTTTGGGGTGAGGCACCTRTGCTTGTAGGAATGTCATATGCATTCTTCCTTTCTCTGTATCAAAGGCTAACAMTAGTCTGTGTTGTTATGTGGAGGTTTTCTTCCAGAACTGGGAATAGGTGCTATTAGTCATCATCTGATTCTTCTTTTTAATCATATCATATTTCTCAAAAATGCTTACAGGTGCAGATCCTTATGGATTTTGGGTGGTCACAACTATATTTGTCTTCTTATTTGAAGAAGAAGTTGAAACCACCTGTTGTCTTCTTTCAATCACTGTGGCAGAGTAGAGCTCTTCCTCGCTAGACATGCAAGTAGCATGAGTGGTTTTGGGTTTCTTGTTGTATACCTGAAAAATCTTCTACTGATACCTCAGTGATTGAAGGTGAATCATCCTTTCTTGGCCTTTTTTCCTTGGGTATATGAGGAGTAACAGCCTGTGAAAAGGAGACCGAAGGAACTTCCTTCTATTCATTGTCTACTAGACTATTTTCCTCCCACTCCGTTTGGTTCACATACTTTTCAATTTATGGTTTGAGGACATGAGCATAAGGTGAGATCTTGTTTTTGGATCTCATATCTGCAATGATCCCAGTCGGATCCTAGTGCCAAATGAAACTGGTGTTGAACTTCATTTCCTGTAGTAGTTTATCTACCTCTTCTCCAGCAACTCGATTGTTGCAAATAAATGGTCCAATTTCCCCTTTAATCCTGATCTGTTGTTTTTTCTTCATAGACACAAAATGAATGTCATATGAATTTATCATTTGACGAATATATTCTAGTGCAAATATTCGGACCAATACATAATTAGGAAGCTTATACGGATCTAGTTCACACCCATACACTCTGATTTCTGTATGATTCTAGTATAAGAACCAATCCCCAGTCTTTGAGAGATCCGAAAGGTGCATAACCCTTTGGATCTCCTTGTTTATCCTCGGCTTCGGTCTTCCACTGAGCATTCCTACCACTGGATGATAGAAAATATCGAAGAATTGTTTGAAAGTGAACTCACTTGAGCTTCTCCTGAGCAGCGACATCCATAAAGTGACTGCTTGAGGTTTTCCTTCCTTCTCCATCTTCTGCATGTGAAAGGAAAATTTGTCCGCTTCATAAAACATGAACATGTAGGCCAGTATTGAAGAATACCAGAACATGCCTTCTGTAGGGAAATTTTCCAGTTGGTCGTGCAGGTTCTCAGCTAAGAAACCACTGTAGTCGAAATGGGTTGCCACTTTCTCTTCAGCAGAGAAAACGGACATGAAACCTAAGATAGGTTCATCCACCCATTCGTCTGAGAAATAATCAAGAAAACAACACAATGTCGAGATAATCTGATTTCCCTTTTCGAAAAATATGGATGAGTGATAGGGAGGATTCTTCCTGGGGAATTTGGCATCTTGTGGAAGGAACAACTCGAAGATTTGTGCTCTTTGGGGAAACATCAGGTTCTGATACAGGTCTGTCAGAATTTCAATTGTGAGGGGATAATGAGGTTCAACTCTGGGTACTTGCATCATATGATCGATGGCATCGGGTGAAATAAGGAAATGGTTTCTCCAAATTAAGATACAATGGCTCTCTGAACAAGGAGGTAGGGTGCTTGGCACTTGAGGGAAAATTCAGGAAAAGGATAGACTTGGGGAAAAAGATACAACAATATATTTGACTTTCAAAGCTCAATTTCATCACTTTGATCGATGAAGGTGTCTCTGAGCCATGACTGCAACTCAACAAAGTCAAATTAAGACTTTGTTTCTGAGATTAGATAGTCTTTGTATGCTAATGGGATCTAGTCGAGATCGAGAGGAGGTGGGATAAAAGAATTTTCCTATGCATTTGAATTTTTACTTTTGGGCACCATTGATTTCCTCCAATACCTGCACACTGAACATAGTTAGTAGGCAAAAAACTATCGTTGTATGAGGTGTTGCAGAGGCAAAAGAAAATGATTCTCTGATATGTAGGGAGTGTGAGTGGAATGGGAACTGGCCGAAATAGGGTTGAATTTGAGTGAATGGGTATCCTTTGGGCGAAGAAGGACATGTTAGATGAACAACGGGTATGTGGCTAGTCATAAATGGCCAATGGGTCATTTACAGCGTAAGAGGGTGAGGTGAAGAACATATGACGTATGAAAATGATTGACATGCAGAAAGGCGAT
>JZKD02S2191039.1:0-40798 GCA_000966675.3 Picea glauca | reverse complement strand
ATATAACTCAATGCATCATAATGAAAGAAAAGTTTTATCATATAAATCCAAATCACTTGCGAGCAAGTGTCCTCAAAGAATAAGTTAGGTAAGTGCGCCAGAGCGGGATGTTACACAGTAGCCCAAATATGAATTTGTGTAAAGAAAGTAAATTATTTTTATATCTTTCTATCTGTCTCAGGTTTTGAACTGATAGCCGAAATTTTTATCATAAGAGATGTAATCCTATTATATTTTACTAATATAATGAGTCATTTTCTTGTTTGGATTATACTATTCCTCGTCATGGCTTCTCTCCCATAAGTCAACCAAAAAGGAATCTCAAAACACTTGGATTCTCTCCCATAATTCAACCAAATAGGAATATCAAAACACTTAATAATGTCGAATTACAACAAGATCAAATACTTTACATGATATGCATTGAGATTATTTTTTAAACCAAGATTAAAGTAAAAATTATTAAAAAAATAAAACAAGAATCGATAAAAAAAATAGTTAATTTAGAGATTGTATTTCTATCAAGATGTTAAAATTTTATGATTTAATAATAACAATATAAAATAAGGAACACTTTGCTACTTAAACAAGTGATGCATGGCAGCGTAGTCCCTGGCGGGTTGAATTGGGAATAAGTGCACAAGGATGGGGAAAAAGTAGCGGAGGCAAATGGAAACTGCAACAGAGACGTGGAAAGAAGCATGAAGTACATGTGGTATCCATGCAGGAAATGACACGTGGCCTCTAGAGAAATTACATTGAAACCGTTTAGTTTTGGAAAGTATATAATCTATATTGCTTTTATTTTTTACCAGTAGTCTGACTTGCTATGTTCAAAATTTCCATTCCTACCTTGCATGTTTTATCTCTTCAATGTATTTATGAAATTCATTGATTATGATTTCTACACACTTCCAACTAGTTAGAGTTAAGTACAATTTCCATAGTCACTTCTTTAAATATATCATTTGGCTTGTGTGTCTCTATATGTGCGAGGACAAATAAAGTTATATGCATAGCAGGAGAAAAACATATGCATGAGAAAAGAATAAAACATACAAGACACATATAAAGTTACCTTATAATTAAATAAACACAATCTTTTGACATTCAACATAGTTGAAGATAAAAAATTCTGAGCACATAAATATAAATGGAGATAAAAATAGTTTTATTTGAAATATATCAAAAAATGATATTGTTTGTTACATATTCCTGGAAATTTAAATGAGTTTGTCATATAGACTGAGATTGGGGCTCCTATGGACCATAAGAGAAATATGTACAAGAAATAGGACTGTAGAAAGAAGAAGTGGGCGATGATAGAGAGCAAGACCTGAAAAGATGAAATTGGAAGGTATCAGTCTTTGGCTAGACATTTCTATTTAAAAAAGCGGAATAACCGAATTGATAAACAATGAAGGATGTGATCAGTATAGACTTACAATGATGGTACATATCTCCCCCTTTTCTATTTTCTTGTTGCTGCCTTTTTATTGATGTCGTCGACAACTACTGGAAACGTTCCAACTTCCCGATTCCCTTCATCGACAAGCTTCTCCATTTCCCTTTGGACCCATTCTTCAATGTATCCTCTCAAGGTGGCCACGTTGATCTCATCCCAGATTTTTATGTTGAAAAATTCCTTTTCTAATTCCATTAAATCGATAGAAAGATTACGCACAGCCTGATCAATTTCTTCATTTTGTACCGAATAGTAGACTAGCTAGTTGTCCACGTCATCTTCACCATATTCAAGGATGTTGTAAAACTTTTCTAAAGATAACCGCTTAAAAATATCAACTTGTTTATCGAAGGCCTTCTTAGTTAAGGGAAAGGAGTTGACGATTAAGTTGGGGTATTGGACCTCATTGGTACTTTTGGCTAAGTCTATTTCGATCAAATTTTTGAATAATTCTTCTTTCTTTGATATGGATTGTTCACATGATTGGAAAATGAGATGCAAGTTATTCACTTTCTCTTTCCAACATGCATTTAATTGAGTGATCCAGTTTTGGGAGGGGATATCTTCTTGTATTCTTCTCATATCTTTCATGTTGGTTACATGGATGCCAAAAGGGATGACCATGTCTAAATATAAACATTATTAATTTTTTAAATCTGTTTGAAAATGTTCATGCAAATAATGTGCCCTCGTTCCAAGGGAATCCATACTTTGTGATGTTTCCCAGGCCTCAGTAATAAACTTCATTATTTTCTTGATATTATTCTCCACATATCCTCTAAACGATGTGAGGAGGCTGGAGGATCCTTTTAACTTGGTTGCAGAGGTGGTAGGCATGGATATTTTAAAGAACTGGAAAGAAATGACATAGGAATCAAATATTCCTCCAATTCCTTGACTCAATCCTTCAATATGGCATTCTCGGCCTCAATGCCTCCAATGGAATCATCAAGAGCATCTCCGATTGCTCGATGAACTTGGGAGATTTTGGACGACCGCATGTTCCCAAGGTTAATCTTTGAATGAGATTTCCCTTTCTTATTTTTTACATCTCTCTTTTAAATAATTAAATTTTTAGACTCACTGTCAAAAACAATGCTCTGGAATACGAAGGATTCATCTTCGTAAAAAAATTCGGTCTCAGCTATTTCCATTGGGAGACTATGCTGGATCGCATCCCTGGGCTGATCAATGTTGTAGAATATGCTATTCATATTAGTCTCAAGTGCCATGTTCTCACTCTCAATTTTGGGCTCTTCCGCTTGCCTACCATTTTTTTCTCTTCTTCTTCACGGGAAGCTTGTGAGAACTATCAATTTTAGCGCGAGGAGGGTTGTTATCTCCTCCTCTATTTGAATAATTATGGGTTTCTTTCTTACTGGGGTGGGCCATTGGAGCGATGATCCTGGATGTTGTACTCTTGGGAGTGGTATCTGGGGATTGAAAACTCTTCTCACTGGGGAATTTTCCCTGTTGCTTGTACAATTCAGTGGTTCTTTGCAATGTCTCTAGGTCACGAGCATCAGAAGCAAGAGTGTTGTCATCAATGTCTCTGTTTTCACTCAGGCATCTCTAGAAAAAATAATTGTTGAAGCCAACTGCAAGTTAATGTTATAAAAAAATTCCATAAGGGTTGAACCCTCTTATCCTTTTATCATATCTTAGGTTCAAGTTGTTGAAATGGGTTGTGAATTTGTCAATTTTGTTGATGTTCCTCAACAGGAAGTCCCTGACTTTCCAAGGCAGAGGAATGAACTATTTTTTTCTCTTCTCATGGAATAGATGCAACCAGTAGTTGTATTGCCTTGTTATTTCAATAACAAACATTATGTCTGTAATGTGACATGGAAGGAAAGTAAGATTTTCCTTGGAGCCAAAAATCCTTATCACACTGTATTTCTCCATTTGTCAAGTGCCCCCTTCTTATTCAAAAACTTGGTTTCATGGTAATACATGTGGGGAGCATCCTTTCCTATAAATAAATATTTGAAAACAAGGAAAAAGTCATTAAAAACCTCATAAAAATAGTGGGAGGCCTTGTGCCTCCACAAGGCCTGGTACCAGAAAGTTACTTGGTTGAATTCCCAGTTTACCTTCTTGGACACAAAGAGTTTTGGAAACATAAAACAATTTATTCTCCTTTTTGAAGCTTGACATTTGGGAACAAATTTCAATGGAAATTAGCTTCCCCCAATAACAAATGTCTTGTTCCTTGACTGTGAAATACAAAATATAAATAACCATGCGAGAAATACTTGTTGTGGATTCCTATCCCGTTATTCTTGTAAACATCGACGAAATTTACCAGAATGGATTTCTAAATGAACTAACTTGCAAGCTTGTGATATCTTCAAGAACTATCATCGGGTCTTCCATGAACTCGGGCAAGAGGTCCAACCCATTTTATGATTTTTAGGAATGGCTTGGAGTATTCTCCTCTAAACATCAATGTTGGCTCCAACAATCTTAACATATTGCAGAAGACCTGAGGTGACAAAGAAACATGAGAGTGGTCCCACAGTGGAATAATTCTTTGGCCTAAAATATATTTATCGGCGCACCAAGAGACTGTTGACGGGAAAAATTGACAAGCTGTCAACTGGAAGAACAGGTCCGGTCTGGGTTTGTCTAAGTAACCCAAGTTGTTTGGTGTAACCTGTTCTGATGGGTTTAATGGCTCCGTTAGCCAATCTAAGGTCCTAAAATAAAGAAAGAGAATAAACTAACTAATGTTAAAACTATAATATATATATACCCTAATACAATTATTGTAAATGTATTTAAGAAGAGAAAGAAAACATAAAAATATCACTTATGAACAGGATTTATAGGTTGCAAGTTTTAATGAAAACTTACAAAATCAATGTAAAGATAATTGTTTTTTGAGAAGCGGATAAAGAAAGCACATTTGAATATTTTTTGTTTTCTAATTATAAATCTAACAAAACTTGAATTAACTAAGTTATGAAACAAAGATGTACAGATGGTCAAAGACGATCCAAACTTTCCTATTTCACTAATACATAAAATAAAAAAAATTAGAAGCAAGTGAAGCTAACCTGATATTAGTTTGTTAAATGTGTTTGTGCCTCTGTATGAACCAAGAGCATCCAACTGCCCCGCCTGTGAAAGAAATCTGCAGTAGGCTTCTACTAAATTTTTCCTGAATAAATTCAAGGAATATATTGGCAGCCGAGATTTAAAAAAGAAAGAATAGGAAACACATATTAATTCAGTGATATTATAATTGCAAATGATTACAGTCAGAAAAATCTTTATGTAACACATTCATTTTATTTATCAATTAAACATCAAAGAAAAAATCTTGATATTAAAATTGATGCGATGATCACAATCACAACATATGGAACAACAAATCATGAATGACATCTACAACACGAATATCATAGAACATAACGTTTCATTGAGACTAAATCTATACAACATATTAATATCCCAAGATCAAAGAAAACATAACATCAATGAAACAACATTCACAGTGGACTAAAGCCGAAATGCTATACGATGTTCCATTAAGTCCTGAAAATCATTCATCCATAATTGGTTCCAGGNCTAATATAATGAGTCATTTTCTTGTTTGGATTATACTATTCCTCGTCATGGCTTCTCTCCCATAAGTCAACCAAAAAGGAATCTCAAAACACTTGGATTCTCTCCCATAATTCAACCAAATAGGAATATCAAAACACTTAATAATGTCGAATTACAACAAGATCAAATACTTTACATGATATGCATTGAGATTATTTTTTAAACCAAGATTAAAGTAAAAATTATTAAAAAAATAAAACAAGAATCGATAAAAAAAATAGTTAATTTAGAGATTGTATTTCTATCAAGATGTTAAAATTTTATGATTTAATAATAACAATATAAAATAAGGAACACTTTGCTACTTAAACAAGTGATGCATGGCAGCGTAGTCCCTGGCGGGTTGAATTGGGAATAAGTGCACAAGGATGGGGAAAAAGTAGCGGAGGCAAATGGAAACTGCAACAGAGACGTGGAAAGAAGCATGAAGTACATGTGGTATCCATGCAGGAAATGACACGTGGCCTCTAGAGAAATTACATTGAAACCGTTTAGTTTTGGAAAGTATATAATCTATATTGCTTTTATTTTTTACCAGTAGTCTGACTTGCTATGTTCAAAATTTCCATTCCTACCTTGCATGTTTTATCTCTTCAATGTATTTATGAAATTCATTGATTATGATTTCTACACACTTCCAACTAGTTAGAGTTAAGTACAATTTCCATAGTCACTTCTTTAAATATATCATTTGGCTTGTGTGTCTCTATATGTGCGAGGACAAATAAAGTTATATGCATAGCAGGAGAAAAACATATGCATGAGAAAAGAATAAAACATACAAGACACATATAAAGTTACCTTATAATTAAATAAACACAATCTTTTGACATTCAACATAGTTGAAGATAAAAAATTCTGAGCACATAAATATAAATGGAGATAAAAATAGTTTTATTTGAAATATATCAAAAAATGATATTGTTTGTTACATATTCCTGGAAATTTAAATGAGTTTGTCATATAGACTGAGATTGGGGCTCCTATGGACCATAAGAGAAATATGTACAAGAAATAGGACTGTAGAAAGAAGAAGTGGGCGATGATAGAGAGCAAGACCTGAAAAGATGAAATTGGAAGGTATCAGTCTTTGGCTAGACATTTCTATTTAAAAAAGCGGAATAACCGAATTGATAAACAATGAAGGATGTGATCAGTATAGACTTACAATGATGGTACATATCTCCCCCTTTTCTATTTTCTTGTTGCTGCCTTTTTATTGATGTCGTCGACAACTACTGGAAACGTTCCAACTTCCCGATTCCCTTCATCGACAAGCTTCTCCATTTCCCTTTGGACCCATTCTTCAATGTATCCTCTCAAGGTGGCCACGTTGATCTCATCCCAGATTTTTATGTTGAAAAATTCCTTTTCTAATTCCATTAAATCGATAGAAAGATTACGCACAGCCTGATCAATTTCTTCATTTTGTACCGAATAGTAGACTAGCTAGTTGTCCACGTCATCTTCACCATATTCAAGGATGTTGTAAAACTTTTCTAAAGATAACCGCTTAAAAATATCAACTTGTTTATCGAAGGCCTTCTTAGTTAAGGGAAAGGAGTTGACGATTAAGTTGGGGTATTGGACCTCATTGGTACTTTTGGCTAAGTCTATTTCGATCAAATTTTTGAATAATTCTTCTTTCTTTGATATGGATTGTTCACATGATTGGAAAATGAGATGCAAGTTATTCACTTTCTCTTTCCAACATGCATTTAATTGAGTGATCCAGTTTTGGGAGGGGATATCTTCTTGTATTCTTCTCATATCTTTCATGTTGGTTACATGGATGCCAAAAGGGATGACCATGTCTAAATATAAACATTATTAATTTTTTAAATCTGTTTGAAAATGTTCATGCAAATAATGTGCCCTCGTTCCAAGGGAATCCATACTTTGTGATGTTTCCCAGGCCTCAGTAATAAACTTCATTATTTTCTTGATATTATTCTCCACATATCCTCTAAACGATGTGAGGAGGCTGGAGGATCCTTTTAACTTGGTTGCAGAGGTGGTAGGCATGGATATTTTAAAGGACTGGAAAGAAATGACATAGGAATCAAATATTCCTCCAATTCCTTGACTCAATCTTTCAATATGGCATTCTCGGCCTCAATGCCTCCAATGGAATCATCAAGAGCATCTCTGATTGCTCGATGAACTTGGGATATTTTGGACGACCGCATGTTCCCAAGGTTAATCTTTGAATGAGATTTCCCTTTCTTATTTTTTACATCTCTCTTTTAAATAATTAAATTTTTAGACTCACTATCAAAAACAATGCTCTGGAATACGAAGGATTCATCTTCGTAAAAAAATCCGGTCTCAGCTATTTCCATTGGGAGACTATGCTGGATCGCATCCCCGGGCTGATCGATGTTGTAGAATATGCTATTCATATTAGTCTCAAGTGCCATTTTCTCACTCTCAATTTTGGGCTCTTCCGCTTGCCTACCATTTTTTTCTCTTCTTCTTCACGAGAAGCTTGTGAGAACTATCAATTTTAGCGCGAGGAGGGTTGTTATCTCCTCCTTTGTTTGAATAATTATGAGTTTCTTTCTTACTGGGGTGGGCCATTGGAGCGATGATCCTGGATGTTGTACTCTTGGGAGTGGTATCTGGGGATTGAAAACTCTTCTCGCTGGGGAATTTTCCCTGTTGCTTGTACAATTCAGTGGTTCTTTGCAATGTCTCTAGATCACGAGCATCAGAAGCAAGAGTGTTGTCATCAATGTCTCTGTTTTCACTCAGGTATCTCTAGAAAAAATAATTGTTGAAGCCAACTGCAAGTTAATGTTATAAAAAAATTCCATTAGGGTTGAACCCTCTTATCCTTTTAGCATATCTTAGGTTCAAGTTGTTGAAATGGGCTGTGAATTCGTCAATTTTGTTGATGTTCCTCAACAGGAAGTCCCTGACTTTCCAAGGCAGAGGAATGAACTATTTTTTTCTCTTCTCATGGAATAGATGCAACCAGTAGTTGTATTGCCTTGTTATTTCAATAACAAACATTATGTCTGTAATGTGACATGGAAGGAAAGTAAGATTTTCCTTGGAGCCAAAAATCCTTATCACACTGTATTTCTCCATTTGTCAAGTGCCCCCTTCTTATTCAAAAACTTGGTTTCATGGTAATACATGTGGGGAGCATCCTTTCCTATAAATAAATATTTGAAAACAAGGAAAAAGTCATTAAAAACCTCATAAAAATAGTGGGAGGCCTTGTGCCTCCACAAGGCCTGGTACCAGAAAGTTACTTGGTTGAATTCCCAGTTTACCTTCTTGGACACAAAGAGTTTTGGAAACATAAAACAATTTATTCTCCTTTTTGAAGCTTGACATTTGGGAACAAATTTCAATGGAAATTAGCTTCCCCCAATAACAAATGTCTTGTTCCTTGACTGTGAAATACAAAATATAAATAACCATGCGAGAAATACTTGTTGTGGATTCCTATCCCGTTATTCTTGTAAACATCGACGAAATTTACCAGAATGGATTTCTAAATGAACTAACTTGCAAGCTTGTGATATCTTCAAGAACTATCATCGGGTCTTCCATGAACTCGGGCAAGAGGTCCAACCCATTTTATGATTTTTAGGAATGGCTTGGAGTATTCTCCTCTAAACATCAATGTTGGCTCCAACAATCTTAACATATTGCAGAAGACCTGAGGTGACAAAGAAACATGAGAGTGGTCCCACAGTGGAATAATTCTTTGGCCTAAAATATATTTATCGGCGCACCAAGAGACTGTTGACGGGAAAAATTGACAAGCTGTCAACTGGAAGAACAGGTCCGGTCTGGGTTTGTCTAAGTAACCCAAGTTGTTTGGTGTAACCTGTTCTGATGGGTTTAATGGCTCCGTTAGCCAATCTAAGGTCCTAAAATAAAGAAAGAGAATAAACTAACTAATGTTAAAACTATAATATATATATACCCTAATACAATTATTGTAAATGTATTTAAGAAGAGAAAGAAAACATAAAAATATCACTTATGAACAGGATTTATAGGTTGCAAGTTTTAATGAAAACTTACAAAATCAATGTAAAGATAATTGTTTTTTGAGAAGCGGATAAAGAAAGCACATTTGAATATTTTTTGTTTTCTAATTATAAATCTAACAAAACTTGAATTAACTAAGTTATGAAACAAAGATGTACAGATGGTCAAAGACGATCCAAACTTTCCTATTTCACTAATACATAAAATAAAAAAAATTAGAAGCAAGTGAAGCTAACCTGATATTAGTTTGTTAAATGTGTTTGTGCCTCTGTATGAACCAAGAGCATCCAACTGCCCCGCCTGTGAAAGAAATCTGCAGTAGGCTTCTACTAAATTTTTCCTGAATAAATTCAAGGAATATATTGGCAGCCGAGATTTAAAAAAGAAAGAATAGGAAACACATATTAATTCAGTGATATTATAATTGCAAATGATTACAGTCAGAAAAATCTTTATGTAACACATTCATTTTATTTATCAATTAAACATCAAAGAAAAAATCTTGATATTAAAATTGATGCGATGATCACAATCACAACATATGGAACAACAAATCATGAATGACATCTACAACACGAATATCATAGAACATAACGTTTCATTGAGACTAAATCTATACAACATATTAATATCCCAAGATCAAAGAAAACATAACATCAATGAAACAACATTCACAGTGGACTAAAGCCGAAATGCTATACGATGTTCCATTAAGTCCTGAAAATCATTCATCCATAATTGGTTCCAGGACAAGATGCCTTTCAATTAAAAAATGCAGAGTATTTAAAGTGTTTTTTTAAATCTCATCTTCCTATCTCCTAGGATAGGATAAGATCTCATGAGATCAAAATATTACAAAAATGGAGGGCCTATAATCACTCAACTGAATTGTTTCTTTTCAAAAATTAATAAAGTTTTTATTTTTTTTATTTTTTTTATAAAATAAACAGGAAGGAGATACTAATCATCTAAATTGAACATGTTCCACCCCAGATAATGAGCATCAAGATCTAGCATTTCCTGAAAACAAAAAAGGAATAAGTTAGATAAGTTATTAACAACTAATTACTAATTTTTTTTATTTAAAAATGACTTGGCTACATAATTGAAAGATTATGTAGCTAGTCTTATCTCATCAAACGAAATATAATTTTAAACTGATTTGATTAAAAAAGATAACATGAATGTAATAAGAGGGAAAAACCGTTTTACCATTTCAACCAACGGCTAAACATGGATCATAGTAGCTCAGAATTGATTATGGCATTAACATTGTCTGTGTTTTTTATCACAATGTTATTTGTCCTCTTAAGGCGTTTATATTGTCTCTCCACGTTTTCTTTGATATCAAGATTTTATTTTCTCAGTATTTCACTGTGAGCTGTGAGTGTTTTAATCTGAGCTTGGAGGATGGGAATATCAGTATAGTATCGTTCAATCCAATGTAGTCAAACCTTGCATTGCACTAGAGGGACGATATGTTGGCGAAGTGTACAATCAAGTCTGGCTCTATCAATACTACCTAATATGTGCCCTTGACCAAGCCTAATACCAGTAAACCCATATTTTCCCTCGAGACATGGTGGGAGATTATTAACAAAGTCATACAGTTGTGCAGGATCATATCTTTGACAATCTGGATCTTCTACAACCAAGAAATGTTCAATTTTGGGATCTGAGACCTCATTGACCTCGATCGGGTTGATCAAGCTCAAATGTGGTTTAGTTCAATTCCTTAAATTTCTTGAAATAAGACGACCAACTCTTTTGTTCTGAAACCCTAGAGCCATGTGTTTTTGTTTTGTATGACTGTGAGATTTTTTGCTATTGGATTTTACAGTGGCATTATGGCCAACATTTAATTCATGCATAGGGGTTTCAATCAACTTGGAACCAACAACCTATTTCTCATGTGAATACTGACTAGGCATTGCCTCATCTCGAGGGTTTCTCTTTAGATATTTTGGCTCGTTACTTGAAATATCAAACTGTTTTCTTATCAGTGGTTCACCCAAAATAGGGGTTTCTACATGAATGGTTGTAGCAAAGACATTTCTTGTTAAAACTCCATCCTAGAAATCACCCAGGGTTGTCAAATGGTGAATCAAAAACATTTTAATTAAGCTGGTGTGAAAGAGACTAGATTCGAGGCTCTGCCTCTTATATCTTTTAGACATTTTATACAAGCTTCTCAATAGATAGAAGGGAACATTTAATTGAAAACCTATGAAATGCATAAGAAGTCATATATGATAGAGAAAAACTAAACCATAATGACCCTCACAGGTTACAAACTGTTTGAGGATCGAAAGAAGACCATGCCATCTATCTTTAACTAAAGAAATAGGGATACCTTTTTCACAACAATTGAGTTTCCTGGAGGTCATGAAGAGGCTCCATGGAACTTCTTTTATATTTTATTTTTTTAACCACTTCTCGTCGGTGGATAGAACCCCTATGGCTTCACTAACAAACTCCTCAATTACATCTAACTGGATATCTCCAATTTTCATCCTACATCCATCGAAAGTCTACGCAAATTCATTAGCCACATGAAGGTTATAACCTTCGAACCTTTTGATGAAGGCATGCCAGACTTAACTTCTTAAATATTCAATTGCATCATCGTGATAGAGCAGTGCTTGGCAACCATTCGGCTCCAATCGAAAAGCAAGGGCCATTACAAATATGATTGGACTGTAACAGGGGTGACTCGAAACAGTTTTGGGTTTGGATGGTAGGAGTAAAAAGAAACCAATCCGAATGGATTAAATGGAAACAAGAAAAATGAAGACTTTGTGTAATCATAGTATGAACATTGAGGGTTCGGTCTTGATGCTCGACCATACATGGTAATGAAAACCTAGCGTACAGAGCATGAAAACCTATAACCTGTAATGAAAAGTATTATTTTTTCTCTGTGCTAGCAAGGTGGATTAAGTACAGGGTACAATATTTGTGCATTAATTGTCATGACTAGCATGGCAATAGTTTTTGCAAAGGGTTTAAATAAATTAACACACAAAAAATGGTCATAACTCAAATGCAAACCAACTAAATATATATAAATCATATCAATATTCAAGACATTCAAAAGGTAAGTCATTCACGTGTTAGATATAGAATGGATATAAGCACAATGACCCTTTAAAAGAAATGCTTTGTATAGGAGTATAATACAAAGCTAAGTTTTCATGTTTGATTCATGCTTTCATTCATGAATCAAACATGAAACAAAACAAAAACACAAATTTTAAAGAATTAATGAACATATTTTATAATCCAGTAATCATCTCAAAATGATAATATTTACATGATGAGGTGAAGACAACTACATAAAGTGTTGTTTGTTGTTCAGATAATGAAAACATGTAGGGATTCCAACAGTGGCGACTTACTGGGCGAAACAGTTATCTCTGCATCAACAGAGTATCCATGTTAGGATAGATCAGAATGGTTGAAATTTAAAGAACAGTTGATAGCAAGTCAAGCATCCCAATGAAGCTCAAAAAAATGACACAATCTAGTGTCATATGTCTTTCTATCCATATGCAATCCGGTGACAAGTTTTAATTACGAGATAGATGATATTTAGGCAAATGAATTTGATACCGTTGACAGGGATATTGCTGCTAGCAAGCATCCATATCCTTGTCAAGGATGTCAATTAAACCACTCTGATACCTTTACCCTATCCAAGAATTATCAATTCAAGATGAAGGACATTTTACGATTAATATCAAAATTTATACCTGATAATTTTCTTGAACCCAACATTGCTTCGCTGCTAACAGGCCTGTTTAGTACCCCAACGAAGTTGTCTTGGTATCATGCATGCATTTACCCGCTGCCCGCATACCTTTTCAGTATCTCGACAGGTTTACAGACACTTCTCACATCTCTCTAGAAGTTATTTACAATTTGACATAAATTTTCTAATCTTCAGGAAAGAGGGGTGATGCTGAAAATTTCAGATTCCAAAACAATTGATATTTTCCAACTTAATTTTTTGCTTGATGACCTTCATCATGATCTGAATTTAGTTTAAGAATAACTCTTCGAGGACAGGAAGGCATACTTTATTTGTTTTATTTTAAAAATAGGGACAACGTAAAGAGATTTAATGATGATCGTGTCTTCTCATGATTATAAAGTGAAACCAAGAAGACTATTCTAAACAAGTAGTTTCTTTTACTAGTATGAGTTTCAACAATTTACAACATTGATACTTTGACTGTTGCTTTATGATGAGACATTTTGGTTTCCTTTCATGAACTAATGGTGAAATAGACACAAATTTATTCCGAAAATAGTGAAAAAAAAACAAAATAAAAAAATAAACAAAAATAAAAAAAAATAAACAAAAATATGTACAGAGGTGGATCTGGAATCATCAGGAAAAATACCTTTTGAGAACTTGGCCATTTACTGGGAAAGTGTCTGGCTGTCCCTCCAAATTGTGTAGATGGAAAGAGCTAGGACCTAGTTTTTCAGAGATTACAAACGGTCCCAACTACAGATTTTGGAACTTGGTGTGTTCCCCTTTTCCCTCGTGGGGTTTATCCCATTTGAGAACCAGGACTCCTACGTCAAAGTTCCTATCTGAAGAAGAGTTTGAATCGAACCAATTTTTCACAATCTGTTGATGCTGATCCAACTTCTTCTTTTCTTTTGCTCTTACTTCCTCCAGTTTTAACAAGGCATTGATTCAACTTTCTAGAGGAAGGCAAACCTCTTCTTGAACTTTCTGGGATAATTGTAGAGATGGGAGTAAAACATGAGGAGGAAAGATTGCTTCTCTCCCATAAATGAGAAAGAAAGGGGGATTACCAAAAGATTTTTTGGGCGTCACTCTATTATCCTAGAGTTCATTAAATAGTGCGTTGTGCCAGTTCTTGTGGTTTTCAGAAACTGTCCTCTTGATAATCTTGATCAAATTTTTGTTTGTTGATTCTGCTGGACCATTTCCTTGGGGGTAGTAGCTGGAAGAATATTTTAATTTAATCCCTTTTTATAAAGAGAATACATTCATATCCAGGGATGAGAAATAAGATGCTTTATCAAAGACTAAACATTCGGTAATGTCGAATCTAGTAATGATATTTGAATTAAGGAAATATACTAACTGATTCATGTTTACCACTTTCAAAGGTGTAGCTTCAGAACATCTGGTAAAATAATCCGTTGTTGTAATAATATACTTGTGATTTTGTGAAGAGGAAGGATTAATTGGTCCTATGATGTTAAGACCCCATTTCTGAAAAGGTGAATCTATAGTAATAGGTTGCAAAGGGAATGCTTCCTTTTTCACCCGTCCAACAGCCTTTTGGCAGATTATAAATTTACGACATGTAGAGTGTGGGCATATTTAAAAAACATGGGCCAATAGTACCCATCTCTTAACACTTTGTGAGAAGTGGTGTCTCCACCTAAGTGTCCACTAGCTTCACCTACATGAAGTTCAAATAACACTTTTTCTTCTTCATCTTTTTCCAAACAATGCATAAGAACACCGTCGAAATTCTTTCGAAACAATACATCATTTATGAACTGAAAAGATGCAGATTTGAACTTGAGTGTTGTTTTGTTTCTAGGATCAAGATGGAGAAGAGAAGATCCACGTGTCAAATAAAATTTAATATCTTCATACCAAGAATTAGCAACAACTTGTGTACAGTTGATTTGTTTCCTATTGTGTTGATTTACAATCGAGATGTTAATTTGATTTTCCTATTCTTCAACTGAATCAGCCACTAGTTTACATAGGCCTTGACCTCTAAAAATTTGTACAGGACTTATTTCGAGGTCATACTCTTGTAAAGATGTCATCCAATCTGCCCATTTTTCACTCAGTTTCTTTTGTACTAACAAGTTTCTCACAACAGGGTAAGGAACGATGACTTTAGTTCTGGATTTTAGAAGATATGTCCAGAAGTTTTTCACTGCTTTAAAAACAACATATGCTTGTTGATCTACAGCTGGGTAATTCAATTCAGCCCCTTTGAAAGCTGATCTCATGAAGGCAATGGGTATTTCATTGCTTTCAACATTTTTTTGTGTTAAGACAACAACATAAGATCGTTCGGAGGCGAAGGTGTAAAGAGTGAAATCTTGAGAGAAATTAGGATTCATCAAGGAAGGAGCTTGTATTATTTCTTTTTTAATAGAATCAAAAGCTTGAATTTCTTAGGGTCTCCAACGATACTGAATATCCTTTTTAATTAAATTTTGTAAGGGTCTTACCATTTCTGAGAAACTTGGGACAAATGTTCTAACAAATTAATCTCGCCTATAAAAAGGATTGCATGGATTTTTTGGAGGAGGGGTGGGGAAGTTTGGAAATAGCTTGGGTTCTTTCAGGATTGATGATCATTCCGTCATTGGACACTATGAACCTAATTAGTTTTCCTTGTTCTACAGCAAAGACTGATTTCTTAGGGTTGAGAGATATGTTGTACTTGCGGCATCATTCTAGGACAAACCTAAAGTGAGACAAGTGATCTTTCTTGTTTTTAGAGAAAACGGTAATGCCATCAAGGTAGACCACTACTGTCTGATTTATGAGACCACAAAAAGAAATTTCCATTGTTCTCTGGAAAGTGGCCCAAACATTTATAAGCCCGAAAGGCATCTTTTTGTAGGCATAAGTACCCCATGGGGTACAAAAAGTGGCTTTGAGTGGGTCCGAGGGAGACATGAGGACTTGGTTGTATCTCAAAAAACCATCTAACATAGATAGTCTTTTGGAACTGGACACTTGTTGAAGAGTTTGTTCCATTGGAGGAACATGGTATTTATCTTTATCAGAGGCTCAGTTCAAGTTACGAATTCGACACAGAGTCGAATTTCACCACTTTTATTCCTTACAAGAACTCTATTAGACACCCATTGTGTGTGTCTGACCGGGAAAACTATCTTTTCATTTAGTAATTTATTCAGTTCTTTCTTGACAATGGGTTCCAATTTGGGGTGCATCTTTCTTAACTTCTGCTGAAAAGGATGAGTTTGTGGTTTCATGGGGATGACATGTTGTATTATATTAGGTTCAAATGTTTTCAAGTCATCATATGTCCAGGCAAAAATGTCTTTGAATTATTTAAATAATTTTATAAAGGCAGATTGTTCTTGCTCGGAGCATCCCATTCCCAACTTGATATTTTGAGGATTATCCTTAATCCCTAAATTTACCGTCTCATAAGTCAAGGAAGAACTGCTCGTGTTGCATTTAACTGACCCTCTAAATTTATCATGCAAGTCATTAAAATTTTCTAGTATTACAATAGATTTGGGGATAGAGTTTACTAGTTTAGACATCTATTCAGGAGATCTAGGATTTTATATTACCGTGAAGTTGCAGAGGTTTTCATCGTGAGTGCCTTCACCGATGACTACACCTTGGAAAGTATCCTCCATATGCAATAAGTTAATGATTTGTTGATCTTCGTCAAACACTCTCCAATTGATAATGTTATTTGGGATCGATGGCCTGAACAACAATTCAATCAAAAATGCATTAGGGGAAATACCTTCTATGGGCAATAGTTTAGAAGCGACATTAGCCAATAAATTAGCCTCTGAATTATTTATCCTAGGAATGGAATTTATATTAAATGCTACAAATTTTTGTATCAAACTCCATACCTCGGCTTGGTAACTTTTTAGATGTGGTGATAAGCGATGTATGGAATTTCTTACCTACCTGACCACAATTTCTAAATCATAGAATACTATTAAATTTCTTATGCCCATATCCAAAGCTTTCTTAAGCCCTTGTAGAAGTGCTTAGTATTCGGCAGTATTATTAGTGCACTCGAACTCTAATCGATAGTCAATGAAAGTCTTACTACCTATGGGATCGATGAGTACACATCATTCATTGGCTCCTTCTTTGGATTTGGATCCATCGAAGTAAAATGATCAGATTTGAGCTTCATAGGCAGTGTTTGACACATTTGGCGAAGATAATGACTGAGTACAGGGCATAAGTTCTGATTTTTTCTCAGGATCAGTGAAAGGGGAAATTTCAGTCATGAAGTTACCAAAGAAGGTGTTCATTCTCTGCATTTCAAATGAATTAGAAGATGAAGTAAATGGTTCATTTGCATCATTTAGATCTGTCATGGTGTGCTTGATATAACATTCATGTTTTATCCTAATTTTATTGGGGTGTCCATTTTCTGACAACCACAGATGAGACCAATTTGTGGCAAAGTAACCATGCAGCTGTTCGGACCAGTCCTTGCTTAAAAAAAAACCATATACTTCAGGGATGTCAACAACAATAATGTCAATAATTTGGTGAACCTTAGGATTAGAACATAACCTAACCGGAACATTCTTAAGTTTACCGATTACCTTAACGTTTATCCGATGAAGATGAATGATTTTGAGATTAGAAGTTTGAACTTTTGCGTTAATTTTTTGACACATAGATAAAGGCATTACATTCGATGATGCAATGGAATCAACCATGCAATTATGTACATTTTTGTTAAAAATATCGAAGGTTAACAAAAAAGGTGGGACATTTTTACGAGCGTTAACAACATAATTCTGCTGATTTTTTGCGACTATCCCTAAAATAGTTTTATCTACATTTGATACAGTTTTTTCATCTAGGTCCCTTTTATATGGAGGTTCAGATGTCGTTTTAGTAGGGATCTTTTTGGTTGTTTTAGAACTAATTTCTACATTTTTCTTGCTGCTAGGATCGTTGTTCTTACTATTTTCTCTGATACTTTGAAGCATTTTCTGCAGAATAAGAGGAAATTTCAAAAGCTCGAAAACAAAAATAGTTTCCCTTAGTTTTTTTAGATCTTCAATTAATTCATATTCTAAAACTAGGGCTGCTAAACTCTGTTTTATTTCATCTTGTTTCGACTGTTTTGGAGGCACATTATTACTCACTTTAGAAGAAGGTTTTCTCTGTGTTTTTCTTCTTATGTTGTAAGGGTGGAAAGTTTAAAAGTTTTCTTGGAAAATACTGTCAGAGAAGTGTCCGAAGATATTAAGGGATGATTCCTCTTCTTCGGCTACTTATTCCTTATCTAAGTCTTCAGAACTTTCAGGAGGGACAAAACTATCATGTGCTTCAAGAATAGTTTGCAAAGCGTATTGTAAGCTTTCGAAATTAAGACCTTCAGTGGTCTGGTTTGGTCGATTGGGAGGAAAAGGCTTTCTGAAAGATGGTTTAAAACCTCCTTTGCTTGAGGATTCCTCCTCGACCGATCTCTTCAAGTCTATGATTTGATTTGATAATTTTTGGAATGCCTTTTGCAAGATTTCTAGGTCTAAAGTTTCTAGTTGACTTTTAGCGTGAGGAGGCCTAGGGAGGATTTCTACTTTCTTTTTAGAAGATGAAGTTGTTTTGGCTTCACTATTGAGATTATCCTTTAAGCTTAATATTTCCTTCTCGATTTGGCTTGCCCCCTCGAAGGCTTCTAACAGTGTGGACCTTTTAGACCTTTTAACCCAAATTTCTATGTTATTATGTAGAGCTTTGGTGTAATATGCGACAATTAGACTTTCAATAGGCATTGAATCTGTGGGAATTCGATTGTTTAATGTAAGAAATATTTGGTTGAAATCTTTTACTTTCTCCTTGGAATTCATCTTTAGACTGGAGAGCTCCATAACTAAGACTTTAGGAGATTTATCATCTCCAAACTTCTCTAAGAAAAAAGTTTCAAACCTATCCCAAGAGACAATGGTCTAGGGTTGTTGAGAAAAATACCATGTGGAGGCATTTCCCTAAAAAATATAAGGAAAGAGTATACATACTACGTCTTCATGTTCCACATTTCGGAGTCTGATGGCCAAAATAAAAAAATTTATGTGATCCTTAGCAGATTTTTTAGAATCTGGATCAAATTTAGGCAACCATTTCTCCGAGTGTTTTGGTAATGGATGTTGAGGTCCAGGTACAACCACAACATCTTGATCAAGCCAAGGTCTGGTGGGATTATTTTGGTTTTCCATGGGTGTTGGTGGTGTCAAAGGCTGAGATGATTTAGGTGAGGGACTGCCTTCGTCATATGACTCTCCTCCCGAAGAGGATGGAGATGAACCAAGTGGGGAAGGTGGGATACTAGATCCTCCAACTTCGAGAGTGGGTGTTTCGGCAGGATCTGTTGTATTATCTCCTAAAGGGTTTAAAATCAGACCAGTGCCTTCAAGTTGTTCTCAGATATTAGAGAAATCTAAAGGTTTATTAAGTGGCTTACCAGGTTGTCTGATGCAGGCCAAGGCACTATGTGTCCTTATGAGTGACTGATGAACAATTTCTTGGACGTCGAACCCTTGAGGAGCTGGTGTCACTGGTTCAATGGGAAACTCAAGATTATCGTTTGAGGTAGTTGTTGTTTCAAGCATAACGTTGTTTTCTGAATAACTACACGTTACAATAGGGGAGAAAGTGTGTGGGGGAGGAGTCTTATGAGTTCCACGTGCCATCAATTGAAATCAAGCCCTCCTTCTAGCGCCATTTTTTGAAGGGCAAAATTGACAAGCCGTCAAATGGAAGAATAGGTCCAGTACAGGGTTGTCTAAGTAACCCAAGTCGTTTGGTGTAACCTGTTCTCACGAGTTTAATGGCTCCGTTGGCCAATCTAAGGTCCTAAAATAAAGAAAGGGAATAAACTAACTAATGTTAAATCTATAGTGTGTGTGTGTGTATATATATATATACCCTAATATAATTATTGTAAATGTATTTAAGCAGAGAAAGAAAACATAAAAATATCACATATGAACAGGATTTACAGGTTGCAAGTTTTAATGAAATTACAAAATCAATGTAAAGATAATTGTTTTTTGAGAAGCAGATAAAGAAAGCACATTTGAATATTTTCTGTTTTCTAATTATAAATCTAACAAAACTTGAATTAACTAAGTTATGAAACAAAGATGTACATATGGTCAAAGATGATCTAAACTTTCCTGTTTCACTAATACATAAAATGACAGAAATTAGAAGCAGGTGAAGCTAACTTGATATTAATTTGTTAAATGTGTCTGTGCCTCTGTATGAACCAAGATCATCCAGCTGCCCCGCCTGTGAAAGAAATCTATAGTAGGCTTATACTAAATTTTTTCTGAATAAATTCAAGGAATACATTGGCAGTCGGGATTAAAAAAAAAAGAACAGGAAACACATATTAATTCAGTGATCTTATAATTTTGAATTACAATAAGAGAAATATTTATGTAACACATTCATTTTATTTATCAATTAAACATCAAAGAAAAAACTCTGATATTAAAATTGATGCGATGATCACATTCACAACATATGGAACAACAAATCATGGACGCCATCTACAACATGAATATCATGAAACATAACATGTCATTGAGGCTAAATCTATACAACATATTAATATCCCAAGACCAGAGAAAACAAAACATCAATGAAACAACATTCGCAGTGGACTAAAGCCAAAATGCTATATGTTGTTCCATTAAGTCCTAAAAATCATTCATCCATAATTGGTTCTAGGACAAGATGCCTTTCACTTACAAAATGCAAAGTATTTAAAGTGTTTTTTTAAATATCATATTCCTATGTCCCAGGATAGGATAAGATCTCATGAGATCAAAATATTACAAAAATGGAGGGCCTACAACCACTCATAACTGAATTGTTTCTTTTCAAAAATTAATAAAGTTTTTCTTTTTTTTACAAAATAAACATGAAGGAGATACTAATCATCTAAATCGAACATGTTCCACCCTAGATAATCAACATCAAGATCTAGCATTTCTTGAAAATGAAACAGGAATAAGTTAGATAAGTTATTAACAACTAATTACTATTTTTTTTATTTAAAAATGACTTGGCTATAGAATCTTTCGATTCTATAGCCAGTCTTATCTCATCAAACAAAATCTAATTTTAAACTGATTTGATTCAAAAATATAACATGAATGTAATAAGAGGGAAAAACTGTTTTAACATTTCAACCAATGACTAAACATGGATCAGAGTAGCTCAGAATTGATTATGGCATTAACACTGTCTGCGTTTTTTATCACAATGTTACCTATCTTATTAAGGTGTTTATCTTGTCTCTCCACGTTTTCTTCAAGATCAATATTTTATTTTCTCAGTAATTCATTGTGAGCTATGAGTGTTTTAATCTGAGCATGGAGGATGGGAATATCAGTATAGTATCTTTCAATCCAATGTAGGCAAACCTCACGTTGCACAGGAGGGACGATATGTTGGCGAAGTGTATAGTCAAGTCTAGTTATATCAATACTACCTGTTACGTGCCCTTGACCAAGCCTAATACCAGTAAACCCATCTTTACCCTCGAGACACAGTGGAATATTATTAACAATGTCATACAATTGAGCATTATCAGATATTTGACAATCCAGATCTTCTTCAACCAAGAAATCTTCAATTTCAGGATCTGAGACCTCATTGACCTTTATTGGGTCGATCGATCTCAAATGAGGTTTAGCTCGGTTCCTTAAATTTCTCTAGATAAGGCGACCAACTCTTTTGTTCTGAAACCCTAGAGCCGTGTGTTTTTGTTTTGTTTGATTGCGAGATTTTTTCTATCGTATTTTACACTGGCGTTATGGCCAACATTTAATTCATGCATAGGGGTTTCAATCAACTCAGAACCAACAACCTATTTCTCATGTGAAGACTGACTGGGAATTTCCTTGTCTTGAGGGTTTCTCTTTAGATATTCTTGCTCGTTACCTAAAATGTCAAACTATTTTCTTATCAGTGGTTCACCCGAAATAGGGGTTTCTATAGGAATGGTTGTAGCAAAGCCATTTATTGTTAAAAATCCATCCCAAAAATCATCCAGGGTTGTCAAACAGTGAATCAACAACATTTTAATTAATTCTCATGACTAGCACGACCATAGTTTTGGCAAAGGGTTTAAATAAATTAACACACAAAAAATGTTCATAACTCAAATGCAAACCAACTAAATATATATAAATCATATCAATATTCAAGACATTCAAAAAGATATTCATTCAAGTGTTAGATATAGAATGGATATAAGCACAATGACCCTTTAAAAGAAATGCTTTGTATAGGAGTATAATACAAAGCTAAGTTTTCATGTTTGATTCATGCTTTCAGTCATGAATCAAACATGAAACAAAATGAAAATGCAAATTTTAAAGAATTAATGAACATCTTTTATAATCCAGTAATCATCTCAAAATGATAATATTTACAAGATGAAGTGAAGGTAGCTACAAAAAGTGTCGTTTGTTATTTATATAATGAAAATGTGTAGGGCTGCCAATAGAGACCAACTCCTTACAGTAAAAAAATTCAGGGACACAACCCACACGAGCAATTCCAGAGGTCCAAATTACTTCGTTATGGGTGGAAGGGGATGAGTAGTAAGAATATGCCCTAGACCACTAGAAGTTCTGGTCCTCACTCCCGAAGATGTTCATTGTATCTCCACATAAATATTGTCGAGATGGTGCCATAATTTTACGAGAACATCTGTTTTCTTTAGACGATGTGCTAGCACTGAGAATCACCCTCAAACTCTAAGAGGTTAAACCTAGTACCCATCAAAATGTAAAAGGATTAAAATTGTTTGAGTGGGTGGATCAAAAAGACTCTAAAGAAAGGAAAAGATGACAAATATCACTACAGATCAGTGATGGAACATTGGGTTATGGAGT
The DNA here is from genome assembly GCA_000966675.3 of Picea glauca. Lineage (NCBI taxonomy): Eukaryota > Viridiplantae > Streptophyta > Pinopsida > Pinales > Pinaceae > Picea > Picea glauca. Next base: position 18,036 of record JZKD02S2191039.1, on the reverse strand, counting down.
TATAAACAATCTTCTCATTGAAGGCATTTAATCTCCCTATTAGACAAAATATTTGTATAATGATGAAGAGAATAATAAGAGAATAACATAAAGATGAATATTCGCTAAGAAGAGATCCTCCCTATGAAGATAATTTAGATGTGTCTAAACAGTAAACAATAATAGATAAGAAAGATTACAATAGATCCTCTACTGCATCGAAAATATATCGATCAAAGGCAAATTTTAATCCTTAAAATAAACAATAAATTCAAACAAGATGAAGAATATAACTTAGATGTGTCTGAACAATAGACAATGATAAATAGGCAAGATTACAACAAATCCTCTACTGCATCAGGAATCTATCAATCAAAGGAAAATTTTAGTCCTTAAAATCAGAAATTACATTAAGACAAGATGAACAATAGAACAAAGAACATAGAAGACAAATATAATGAAACAACTCATATGAGTCTTCAATAACAATAAGATTTACAAATGCATCCCCTTCATCTTAAAAACTAAAATATACAGTCATAAACATTTCTCAAAACTTCCTTCGGTCTTGGGCTGAACCCCCCTCCCTCTATCATATCATTCATCTCATGTATTTATAATCAAAACAATAGACATGTCTTGTTTCTTGGGTGCCTCTTCTTCAGTGCCGTGTATTCTTCTCTTGTTTTTCTTGTTCCTTCTATCAGAAGGAAACTATGGTCAACATGGGCCTACATGAAAAACTTCCCTCTGTGGTACTTTGGGCTGAAATTTTTTGTCTCATTAGCCAGATCTTCCATGCTTCCATTAAGGGGGTAGTCGATGTTTCAACCACTGATCCTTCTTTCATTAAGTGATTTCTCCTTGGGATCAGGATGAGGCCTAACACCTAGGTTGTTTCCATGTGATACTCTTTGATTGGGCCCTATATAAGCACGTGATTGCGGAAGTTGCCAAGGGCGGTTTGGATGCACATCGCTCTGACCCTCCCAATCCATCACCAATTTCCATGTACTTATTTAGGCATACCATGGTTTCGAATGCGGGACCACTCTACAATTTTAGCATTTGAGCACTTTCTTTCCCCACAATGAAGTGTGGCCGTCAATATTGTTAGAAGCGATTTGGGAAATCCCCACTTTTGCTACCACACGCCTCTCTTGTATGGAATGTATATCAGTGCATGATTTATTTTTCCTGCGCGTAAAACCAGGTTTGTGAAATCCTCTGTGTGACTTCATCCCAAAAATCACAAGGTAGACTCCTTCTTTAGCTAGATCTGACTATCCAAGTGCGATATCTATGGATTCATAGATTTGAGCTCTATTCTTTAGTGACTTTATCCCCTCAAATGGAAGAATTGGGATTTCTAAGTTTACTCGAGAGCCAATTTTTTTTTTTGAATTTTTAGCTTCTCATGTGGTCAAGAGATAAAAACCAGGCACTTTGGGTCTCTAGTCTTCAGGCGTTTAGACGTTGAAGGTCTTAATTTCTTTGAACAGTCGAATGGCCGAATAACAAAATTATTTCAAAGATCTATGGTCCTCGTTGATTTGAGAACGATGGTCCAAAAGTATTTCGGGCCTTCCGGTATACCGCTACAAAGATCAACAGTTCTTGTTGATTTGAGATCAATGGTCCATAATTACTTTAGGAGTTCGGGCTTTGGGCCTTTTCAATACATAATTCTTACAATCCTCTAGAGTTTCGTATCTCTGAAGTGAGATATTTTCCTCCACGTGTCCTCTTGTTTTGGATGGTCGAGATTCAGTTTGGGAGTTCGGGCTGAAGAGAGTTTTCTTCTGTTTTCTCATGCAATCCTCCAAAGGGCCATATTTCTAAAGTGTTAGATATTCATGCATGTGGCCTCTTGATTTAGATGACCGAGATTTATTTTGAAACTTTGGGCAATTCTTTCTCTAGTTCTTTGCTCCTCAAACCTTTCAGAGTGTTAAGTCTTCGAAGTGATAGATTTGGTGTTGCGTGTCCTCACTGATGGAAGGTCTAGATGAACTCTAGGCTTCTGGACTTTGAGAGTCCTTTACTCACTTAGCTTCTGCTTGCTTCCTCCCAGAGTACGAGATTTCCTTACACATTTCCCTTGCTTGAATATCAACGACCACGAGTGATTGTGGAGACTCAACTCGCTGACTCTTTAATTTCCTTCCCAATACCCATAAAGAGAATATGTGTGTTCATAGCAGGATTGATATGCATCGTTGATATGTTGATCTAGCAAGATCAATGATCTAGAGTGATTGCGGGCTCACAACTTGAAAAAAATTTGATTTTCTTCCCGATCCCCACAATGCCTCCCCACCATTGATCTCTCTCCAATCAGATCAGACATTTGTGAATTAATCTTTTCTTGATTTGACAGCTAATCTTTCTCTCGCTCAGGTCTTGTTGGATTACTAATAAGGGGGGTGAATCAGTAATAGCGTAATTATAATCATTTTTCTACAAATAATCCAAGTGTTATATCAATGTAGAATTATTATCCAATAATCAGCAATAAGAAATGAGCAATCACACACATACACAGTACACCAGTGTTTTACGTGGAAACCCAAATCGGGAAAAAACCACATAATGATTTTTCTTATATGTCTTGAAGAATTACATTCAATGGAAGCACCAACTTCCTTTTTTTTCCGGCTACAACTGGAAGGAGGCTCCAACCCCCTAGTTTCTTAGGCTACAACCTAAGGGAAGCTCCAACTCCCTGATTCTCTGGCTACAACCATAAGGAGGCTACAACCCCCTAAGTTCTTCGGCTACAACCAGAAGGTGTCTACAACCACCTATCCTTGCCCCATACAACCGCCCTGAAGTAGAAGTAGAATGATGGAACCACTGTCAAATTATCACTATGAGATATACCATTGTAAACCTGTACCAAGAAACCTAAACCATGCATCAACTTGTACCTCAACCTGTAATCAACCTGTACCATAAACAAATGCATCAACCATGCACCAACCCATACCATAAACAAGTGCATAAACCATGAACCAACCTATACCAAACAATCTGTAATCAACCTGTACCATAAACAAGTGAAACCAACCATGTTCCAAGTATGTACCAATAATGTGTCAACTACTCATCAACTATGACTCATCAATATGTACCAACATCATCAACTGTGCACCTCATGTATGTGCCAACTCATCAACTACTTGTCTCAACCATGTACCCAACTTGTACCTTAACCAAAAGTCCTCATAAATTTCATCATCCAAATATGATTTATAACTCTGTAATAGACCTGGTGTATATGATCACATACCTACAAACCTTCCTTAAATTTAAACAACAAGAGACTAGCATTTACATCAAACTTTTCTTTAGCCTCACATGACTAGTTTTGGATTAGTCAACAACCCTGACTTGAAATAATCATAACTTTGTACCTTTAATGAATAAATATTTGAAACTGATGCACAATGTTATTCAATGTGTCTTGTACAATTATTCAAGGTGTCACTACTTGAAACCTCTCATAAAATTAGGTATAGAAAAAATGGCATACCTTGTTGAATTTTGGCTTATTCTAGAGAGCAACCTTGTAGAGCGTGCTCCGGATGGAAAGTTTGTTGAATCAATATAAAATTGTTACAAAGAATACTAAATACTGTACTATAACCAACACATTTTGTATTACTTAATTTGGATCTGTTATGAAGAAGTTATGATGTTTTTACCCGAAACACTTGTTTTTGAATAGTTTCAGGACTATCCACAAACCCTATTTTCCACAGAGTGTAACTCCAAAAATACAACGACCCACAAGATGAATTGTTTACCACAAATACTTGGATATGTTTCCTCAATGGAATAGAAATTACACTATCTGAAGAATTATAGAAAAAAAATTATTGCGAAAATGGTGAGATGACCTGTAAATAACATACCTTAGAAAGCATCATCAAAAGAATTTATCCTTCCTTGAATTATGGCCTTCCTTTCTTCACATTCCCTCAGAAATTCGGCTTAGATATCCTTTGATTACCTAAGAAACCTATAGGTATTCAATATTCTCAAGTGAATCAAATGAGAGAGCCTTGCCTCTTATTTATACTCTCCAAGTAGCTTCCTTAAAACCATCTTCTAGGTCACTTTGCCCACTTTCCTTATTTTAGGGTTAACCCACTTCTAATTTATCCATTAAATTTATTATTTAAATATATGAATTTGTAGTCACTTTGAATTATAGTGCACTCATCACTTCACTTTATTATTTACCTTTAAAAAATCTTAAACCACTTTGACGACTTTGACCTTTTGGGGCTTCTAGATGACATATGAGGGTCCTCCAACTTCGTAAGGCCATAACTCTCAAACCGTGAGGAGTTATGTGATGTTCCACATACCAAAAGAAATGAAATGACATGTACTATCCATATAGAATAGTATTACTTGAAAATATATCAAAACTCATACCGTTATCCATCAAACAAACTTGGGTCCATAACCCAAACCTGGGTTCTCCAACTTCTCATGGCCATAACTCTCTAACCGTGAGGAGTTATGTGGCATTCCACATACCACCGGAAATGGAATGAAAATCACTATCCATATAGGATAGTTTCATTGACAAATTCACTAGCATTCATCTCATTATTCCATAAATAAGCATGGTTTCTCTAACCATACTTCTAGGATAACTCAATCTGCAAAGAGTCTTCCCGTGAGGGCTTTGACCATAAGGGAACACTTTGGAGTTCATCCATTTCTACTTATTATAAACCATGACAAGACAATCACGAGTCATCTTTACATCAAACAATCTTGGGTGCATTACCCAACCTTTTTTCTATGATGATTTCTTCAAGGGTTGACATCAATGCCAACCAACCTTAATCAACAATATCCCCCTTTGGCATTGATGGAAACACTCTAATGCAATAATGAAATAATATCACTCATGCTCCCCTTAGAACCATGCTTCTATCCTCTATATTTGATAAATCTTCTCCCCCTGAAACCATGCCTCTGTTCTCTACCCCTGTCCTTTGCATATGATAAATCTCTCCACTTAGAACTATGCCTTTGTCCTCTGCATATGATAAATCTCTCCCCCTTTGTCATCAATGGAAAATGTATCTTTCCATCCGGGGTTTCTCCCCCTGAATGAATTGTCCTCTTATGGTGCTTCCTCTTGTAAATCTAAAACATATAAAATAAAAATTCAAAAATCATTCATTTTGGGGTAGAAATAACTCCAAGTCTCTGGCGAAGATATTCAAAGGATTCCCGTGGAAGTGGTTTTGTGAAGATTTCTACCACTTATTCTTTTGTTCCCACATACTCAACTCTAATGTTCTTTTTTGAAACCTACTCCCGTAGAAAGTGATACTTGATTGGAATGTGCTTCGTCTTAGAGTGCATCAGTGGGTTCTTCAATATACTGATGGTGCTTGTATTATCACAATATATTGGAATGGGATCATCATACTCAACCTGTATATCTGTCAGAGTTTGTTTCATCCAAAGAACCTGTGTACAACATGATGCTTCTACAATATACTCTACCTCAGCTATAGATAAAGATATTGATGATTGTTTCTTGCTTAGCCATGATACTAAACATTCACCCAAGTAGAATGTTGCTCCATTGGTTCTTCTTCAGTCATCAATAAAACCTACCCAATCTGCATCTATGTAGGCAATAAGTGATAGATCCTTTCCTTTTGGATACCATAATCCAAACTCTTATGTTCCTTTGAGATATTTGAAAATCCTCATCACTGCTAACACATGTGACTCCTTTGGTGCTTCTTGAAATCGTGCAACCAGTCCAACTGCCTGCATTACATCTAGTTTGGATGTTGTCACATATAGTAAGCTGCTAATCATTGACCTGTATTTCCTCTGATCTCACTTCAAATCATCATGTTTGATCAACTTGCAACTGGTTTTCATGGGAGTGATAACTGGTTTGCAATCTTCCATTCTGAACCTCTTTAGCATTTCTCTAATATACTTGGTTTGAGAAATAAATATGCCTTGGTTTCTTTGATGTATCTGAAGTCCCAAAAATAAGGATAGTTCTCCAAGTAACGACATTTCAAATTCATTCTGCATATCTTTTGCAAGTTGTTGTCTTAACCTGTCATCATCACTACCAAAAATAATATCATCAACATAAACTTCAATTAATAAAATATTACCTTCACTTACCTTGATGTAGAGGTTTTTTTTTGGAATTCCTTTTCTGAACCTTGCCTATTGTAGATACTTATCCAGTTTAGAGTACCATTCTCTAGGAGCCTGTTTTAGGCCATACAAGGCCTTCTTTAATTTACACACATAATCTACATTCTCTGACAACTGAAATCCTTCTGGTTGTTCAATGTAGACTTCTTCTTCAAGTTCCCCATTCAAAAAATATGATTTTATGTCCATCTGATATACTTTAACATTTTTGTAGCATGCATAGGCTAAAAGAAACTGGATTGCTTCCATTTTGGCAACTGGGGAAAATGTCTCTTCAAAGTCGATTCCTTCAATATGTGCATATCCTTTACATACTAATCTAGCTTTGTTCCTTGTAATTTGTCCATATTCATTTAATTTATTCTTAAAAACCCATTTTGTGTCGATCACATTCTTATTCTTTGGTCTTGGAACCAGTTCCCAAGTGTCATTTTTTCTCTATTTGATCCAATTCTTCATTCATGACCTTATTCCAAAATTTATCCTTGTTGGCTTCTTCAAAACAGTTTGGTTCAATTGTAGATAAGAGTGCTAGGTGGGTTTTTTCTGGTGAATGGATTTTTCTTCTAGTCTCAACTCCTGCATCTTTGTTTCCAATAATCTGATTTGAAGGATGATTCTTCTATACTCATTTGCTAGGTGTCTTTGGAGATACTTTTTGAACTTGCTCTTCTGTTTTTGTCAGATTCTCTTCATCTTCATCTTCTACTTCATCTTCTTCTTCTTCTTCTTCGAAAAGTTGTTCCATTGATTTGTTTTATTCTTTCTTTGATTTTGGTCTGCATGTTTCATCAATTGTTACGTTGATTCTTTCCACAACTTTGTTCAATATTATATTGTAACACTTGTATTCTTTCCTTGTACTTGAGTAACCAAAAAGTACTCCTTTGTCCACACGAGATTCAAACTTCCCATTCTACCATCTTCTCTTTTGATGTAGCATTTGCATCCAAAAACTCTAAAGTGCTTCACATTTGCTAGTCTTCCTTTCCATAGCTCATAAAGAGTTTTATCCATGTTGTTTGTGAGCATTACTCTGTTTTGAATGTGAACTATTTTATGCATTTCCTATGTCCAAAATATATCTGTCAATTTGGAATCCATTAGCATTGTTTGAGTCATTTCATATATTGCCCTATTCTTTCTTTCAACAATTCCATTCTATTGAGGTGTCCTAGCAATGGAGAATTCCCTTTTTATTTCATGATTGTTGCAGTAGTCCATAAATTACTTTGAAGTGAACTCTTCTCCATTATCANGGGAAAACTATCTTTTCATTTAGTAATTTATTCAGTTCTTTCTTGACAGTGGGTTCCAATTTGGGGTGCATCTTTCTTAACTTCTGCTGAAAAGGATGAGTTTGTGGTTTCATGGGGACGACATGTTGTATTATATTAGGTTCAAATGTTTTCAAGTCATCATATGTCCAGGCAAAAATGTCTTTGAATTCTTTAAATAATTTTATAAATGCAGATTGTTCTTGCTCGGAGCATCCCATTCCCAACTTGATATTTTGAGGATTATCCTTAGTCCCTAAATTTACCGTCTCATAAGTCAAGGAAGAACTGCTCGTTTTGCATTTAACTGACCCTCTAAATTTATCATGCAAGTCATAAAACTTTTCTAGTATTACAATAGATTTGGGGATAGAGTTTACTAGTTTAGACATCGATTCAGGAGATCTAGGATTTGATATTACCGTGAAGTTGCAGAGGTTTTCATCGTGAGTGCCTTCACCGATGACTACACCCTGGAAAGTATCCTCCATATGCAATAAGTTAATGATTTGTTGATCTTCGTCAAACACTCTCCAATTGATAATGTTATTTGGGATCGATGGCCTGAACAACAATTCAATAAAAAATGCATTAGGGGAAATACCTTCTACGGGCAATAGTTTAGAAGTGACATTAGCCAATAAATCAGCCTCTGAATTATTTATCCTAGGAATGGAATTTATATTAAATGCTGCAAATTTTTGTATCAAACTCCATTCCTCGGCTTGGTAACTTTTTAGATGTGGTGATAAGCGATGTATGGAATTTCTTACCTACCTGACCACAATTTCTAAATCATAGAATACTATTAAATTTCTTATGCCCATATCCAAAGCTTTCTTAAGCCCTTGTAGAAGTGCTTAGTATTCGGCAGTATTATTAGTGCACTCGAACTCTAATCGATAGTCAATGAAAGTCTTACTACCTATGGGATCGATGAGTACACATCATTCATTGGCTCCTTCTTTGGATTTGGATCCATCGAAGTAAAATGATCAGATTTGAGCTTCATAGGCAGTGTTTGACACATTTGGCGAAGATAATGACTGAGTACAGGGCATAAGTTCTGATTTTTTCTCAGGATCAGTGAAAGGGGAAATTTCAGTCATGAAGTTACCAAAGAAGGTGTTCATTCTCTGCATTTCAAATGAATTAGAAGATGAAGTAAATGGTTCATTTGCATCATTTAGATCTGTCATGGTGTGCTTGATATAACATTCATGTTTTATCCTAATTTTATTGGGGTGTCCATTTTCTGACAACCACAGATGAGACCAATTTGTGGCAAAGTAACCATGCAGCTGTTCGGACCAGTCCTTGCTTAAAAAAAAACCATATACTTCAGGGATGTCAACAACAATAATGTCAATAATTTGGTGAACCTTAGGATTAGAACATAACCTAACCGGAACATTCTTAAGTTTACCGATTACCTTAACGTTTATCCGATGAAGATGAATGATTTTGAGATTAGAAGTTTGAACTTTTGCGTTAATTTTTTGACACATAGATAAAGGCATTACATTCGATGATGCAATGGAATCAACCATGCAATTATGTACATTTTTGTTAAAAATATCGAAGGTTAACAAAAAAGGTGGGACATTTTTACGAGCGTTAACAACATAATTCTGCTGATTTTTTGCGACTATCCCTAAAATAGTTTTATCTACATTTGATACAGTTTTTTCATCTAGGTCCCTTTTATATGGAGGTTCAGATGTCGTTTTAGTAGGGATCTTTTTGGTTGTTTTAGAACTAATTTCTACATTTTTCTTGCTGCTAGGATCGTTGTTCTTACTATTTTCTCTGATACTTTGAAGCATTTTCTGCAGAATAAGAGGAAATTTCAAAAGCTCGAAAACAAAAATAGTTTCCCTTAGTTTTTTTAGATCTTCAATTAATTCATATTCTAAAACTAGGGCTGCTAAACTCTGTTTTATTTCATCTTGTTTCGACTGTTTTGGAGGCACATTATTACTCACTTTAGAAGAAGGTTTTCTCTGTGTTTTTCTTCTTATGTTGTAAGGGTGGAAAGTTTAAAAGTTTTCTTGGAAAATACTGTCAGAGAAGTGTCCGAAGATATTAAGGGATGATTCCTCTTCTTCGGCTACTTATTCCTTATCTAAGTCTTCAGAACTTTCAGGAGGGACAAAACTATCATGTGCTTCAAGAATAGTTTGCAAAGCGTATTGTAAGCTTTCGAAATTAAGACCTTCAGTGGTCTGGTTTGGTCGATTGGGAGGAAAAGGCTTTCTGAAAGATGGTTTAAAACCTCCTTTGCTTGAGGATTCCTCCTCGACCGATCTCTTCAAGTCTATGATTTGATTTGATAATTTTTGGAATGCCTTTTGCAAGATTTCTAGGTCTAAAGTTTCTAGTTGACTTTTAGCGTGAGGAGGCCTAGGGAGGATTTCTACTTTCTTTTTAGAAGATGAAGTTGTTTTGGCTTCACTATTGAGATTATCCTTTAAGCTTAATATTTCCTTCTCGATTTGGCTTGCCCCCTCGAAGGCTTCTAACAGTGTGGACCTTTTAGACCTTTTAACCCAAATTTCTATGTTATTATGTAGAGCTTTGGTGTAATATGCGACAATTAGACTTTCAATAGGCATTGAATCTGTGGGAATTCGATTGTTTAATGTAAGAAATATTTGGTTGAAATCTTTTACTTTCTCCTTGGAATTCATCTTTAGACTGGAGAGCTCCATAACTAAGACTTTAGGAGATTTATCATCTCCAAACTTCTCTAAGAAAAAAGTTTCAAACCTATCCCAAGAGACAATGGTCTAGGGTTGTTGAGAAAAATACCATGTGGAGGCATTTCCCTAAAAAATATAAGGAAAGAGTATACATACTACGTCTTCATGTTCCACATTTCGGAGTCTGATGGCCAAAATAAAAAAATTTATGTGATCCTTAGCAGATTTTTTAGAATCTGGATCAAATTTAGGCAACCATTTCTCCGAGTGTTTTGGTAATGGATGTTGAGGTCCAGGTACAACCACAACATCTTGATCAAGCCAAGGTCTGGTGGGATTATTTTGGTTTTCCATGGGTGTTGGTGGTGTCAAAGGCTGAGATGATTTAGGTGAGGGACTGCCTTCGTCATATGACTCTCCTCCCGAAGAGGATGGAGATGAACCAAGTGGGGAAGGTGGGATACTAGATCCTCCAACTTCGAGAGTGGGTGTTTCGGCAGGATCTGTTGTATTATCTCCTAAAGGGTTTAAAATCAGACCAGTGCCTTCAAGTTGTTCTCAGATATTAGAGAAATCTAAAGGTTTATTAAGTGGCTTACCAGGTTGTCTGATGCAGGCCAAGGCACTATGTGTCCTTATGAGTGACTGATGAACAATTTCTTGGACGTCGAACCCTTGAGGAGCTGGTGTCACTGGTTCAATGGGAAACTCAAGATTATCGTTTGAGGTAGTTGTTGTTTCAAGCATAACGTTGTTTTCTGAATAACTACACGTTACAATAGGGGAGAAAGTGTGTGGGGGAGGAGTCTTATGAGTTCCACGTGCCATCAATTGAAATCAAGCCCTCCTTCTAGCGCCATTTTTTGAAGGGCAAAATTGACAAGCCGTCAAATGGAAGAATAGGTCCAGTACAGGGTTGTCTAAGTAACCCAAGTCGTTTGGTGTAACCTGTTCTCACGAGTTTAATGGCTCCGTTGGCCAATCTAAGGTCCTAAAATAAAGAAAGGGAATAAACTAACTAATGTTAAATCTATAGTGTGTGTGTGTGTATATATATATATACCCTAATATAATTATTGTAAATGTATTTAAGCAGAGAAAGAAAACATAAAAATATCACATATGAACAGGATTTACAGGTTGCAAGTTTTAATGAAATTACAAAATCAATGTAAAGATAATTGTTTTTTGAGAAGCAGATAAAGAAAGCACATTTGAATATTTTCTGTTTTCTAATTATAAATCTAACAAAACTTGAATTAACTAAGTTATGAAACAAAGATGTACATATGGTCAAAGATGATCTAAACTTTCCTGTTTCACTAATACATAAAATGACAGAAATTAGAAGCAGGTGAAGCTAACTTGATATTAATTTGTTAAATGTGTCTGTGCCTCTGTATGAACCAAGATCATCCAGCTGCCCCGCCTGTGAAAGAAATCTATAGTAGGCTTATACTAAATTTTTTCTGAATAAATTCAAGGAATACATTGGCAGTCGGGATTAAAAAAAAAAGAACAGGAAACACATATTAATTCAGTGATCTTATAATTTTGAATTACAATAAGAGAAATATTTATGTAACACATTCATTTTATTTATCAATTAAACATCAAAGAAAAAACTCTGATATTAAAATTGATGCGATGATCACATTCACAACATATGGAACAACAAATCATGGACGCCATCTACAACATGAATATCATGAAACATAACATGTCATTGAGGCTAAATCTATACAACATATTAATATCCCAAGACCAGAGAAAACAAAACATCAATGAAACAACATTCGCAGTGGACTAAAGCCAAAATGCTATATGTTGTTCCATTAAGTCCTAAAAATCATTCATCCATAATTGGTTCTAGGACAAGATGCCTTTCACTTACAAAATGCAAAGTATTTAAAGTGTTTTTTTAAATATCATATTCCTATGTCCCAGGATAGGATAAGATCTCATGAGATCAAAATATTACAAAAATGGAGGGCCTACAACCACTCATAACTGAATTGTTTCTTTTCAAAAATTAATAAAGTTTTTCTTTTTTTTACAAAATAAACATGAAGGAGATACTAATCATCTAAATCGAACATGTTCCACCCTAGATAATCAACATCAAGATCTAGCATTTCTTGAAAATGAAACAGGAATAAGTTAGATAAGTTATTAACAACTAATTACTATTTTTTTTATTTAAAAATGACTTGGCTATAGAATCTTTCGATTCTATAGCCAGTCTTATCTCATCAAACAAAATCTAATTTTAAACTGATTTGATTCAAAAATATAACATGAATGTAATAAGAGGGAAAAACTGTTTTAACATTTCAACCAATGACTAAACATGGATCAGAGTAGCTCAGAATTGATTATGGCATTAACACTGTCTGCGTTTTTTATCACAATGTTACCTATCTTATTAAGGTGTTTATCTTGTCTCTCCACGTTTTCTTCAAGATCAATATTTTATTTTCTCAGTAATTCATTGTGAGCTATGAGTGTTTTAATCTGAGCATGGAGGATGGGAATATCAGTATAGTATCTTTCAATCCAATGTAGGCAAACCTCACGTTGCACAGGAGGGACGATATGTTGGCGAAGTGTATAGTCAAGTCTAGTTATATCAATACTACCTGTTACGTGCCCTTGACCAAGCCTAATACCAGTAAACCCATCTTTACCCTCGAGACACAGTGGAATATTATTAACAATGTCATACAATTGAGCATTATCAGATATTTGACAATCCAGATCTTCTTCAACCAAGAAATCTTCAATTTCAGGATCTGAGACCTCATTGACCTTTATTGGGTCGATCGATCTCAAATGAGGTTTAGCTCGGTTCCTTAAATTTCTCTAGATAAGGCGACCAACTCTTTTGTTCTGAAACCCTAGAGCCGTGTGTTTTTGTTTTGTTTGATTGCGAGATTTTTTCTATCGTATTTTACACTGGCGTTATGGCCAACATTTAATTCATGCATAGGGGTTTCAATCAACTCANTATTTATACTCTCCAAGTAGCTTCCTTAAAACCATCTTCTAGGTCACTTTGCCCACTTTCCTTATTTTAGGGTTAACCCACTTCTAATTTATCCATTAAATTTATTATTTAAATATATGAATTTGTAGTCACTTTGAATTATAGTGCACTCATCACTTCACTTTATTATTTACCTTTAAAAAATCTTAAACCACTTTGACGACTTTGACCTTTTGGGGCTTCTAGATGACATATGAGGGTCCTCCAACTTCGTAAGGCCATAACTCTCAAACCGTGAGGAGTTATGTGATGTTCCACATACCAAAAGAAATGAAATGACATGTACTATCCATATAGAATAGTATTACTTGAAAATATATCAAAACTCATACCGTTATCCATCAAACAAACTTGGGTCCATAACCCAAACCTGGGTTCTCCAACTTCTCATGGCCATAACTCTCTAACCGTGAGGAGTTATGTGGCATTCCACATACCACCGGAAATGGAATGAAAATCACTATCCATATAGGATAGTTTCATTGACAAATTCACTAGCATTCATCTCATTATTCCATAAATAAGCATGGTTTCTCTAACCATACTTCTAGGATAACTCAATCTGCAAAGAGTCTTCCCGTGAGGGCTTTGACCATAAGGGAACACTTTGGAGTTCATCCATTTCTACTTATTATAAACCATGACAAGACAATCACGAGTCATCTTTACATCAAACAATCTTGGGTGCATTACCCAACCTTTTTTCTATGATGATTTCTTCAAGGGTTGACATCAATGCCAACCAACCTTAATCAACAATATCCCCCTTTGGCATTGATGGAAACACTCTAATGCAATAATGAAATAATATCACTCATGCTCCCCTTAGAACCATGCTTCTATCCTCTATATTTGATAAATCTTCTCCCCCTGAAACCATGCCTCTGTTCTCTACCCCTGTCCTTTGCATATGATAAATCTCTCCACTTAGAACTATGCCTTTGTCCTCTTCCTTTGTCCTCTTTCTTTGTCCTCTGCATATGATAAATCTCTCCCCCTTTGTCATCAATGGAAAATGTATCTTTCCATCCGGGGTTTCTCCCCCTGAATGAATTGTCCTCTTATGGTGCTTCCTCTTGTAAATCTAAAACATATAAAATAAAAATTCAAAAATCATTCATTTTGGGGTAGAAATAACTCCAAGTCTCTGGCGAAGATATTCAAAGGATTCCCGTGGAAGTGGTTTTGTGAAGATTTCTACCACTTATTCTTTTGTTCCCACATACTCAACTCTAATGTTCTTTTTTGAAACCTACTCCCGTAGAAAGTGATACTTGATTGGAATGTGCTTCGTCTTAGAGTGCATCAGTGGGTTCTTCAATATACTGATGGTGCTTGTATTATCACAATATATTGGAATGGGATCATCATACTCAACCTGTATATCTGTCAGAGTTTGTTTCATCCAAAGAACCTGTGTACAACATGATGCTTCTACAATATACTCTACCTCAGCTATAGATAAAGATATTGATGATTGTTTCTTGCTTAGCCATGATACTAAACATTCACCCAAGTAGAATGTTGCTCCATTGGTTCTTCTTCAGTCATCAATAAAACCTACCCAATCTGCATCTATGTAGGCAATAAGTGATAGATCCTTTCCTTTTGGATACCATAATCCAAACTCTTATGTTCCTTTGAGATATTTGAAAATCCTCATCACTGCTAACACATGTGACTCCTTTGGTGCTTCTTGAAATCGTGCAACCAGTCCAACTGCCTGCATTACATCTAGTTTGGATGTTGTCACATATAGTAAGCTGCTAATCATTGACCTGTATTTCCTCTGATCTCACTTCAAATCATCATGTTTGATCAACTTGCAACTGGTTTTCATGGGAGTGATAACTGGTTTGCAATCTTCCATTCTGAACCTCTTTAGCATTTCTCTAATATACTTGGTTTGAGAAATAAATATGCCTTGGTTTCTTTGATGTATCTGAAGTCCCAAAAATAAGGATAGTTCTCCAAGTAACGACATTTCAAATTCATTCTGCATATCTTTTGCAAGTTGTTGTCTTAACCTGTCATCATCACTACCAAAAATAATATCATCAACATAAACTTCAATTAATAAAATATTACCTTCACTTACCTTGATGTAGAGGTTTTTTTTTGGAATTCCTTTTCTGAACCTTGCCTATTGTAGATACTTATCCAGTTTAGAGTACCATTCTCTAGGAGCCTGTTTTAGGCCATACAAGGCCTTCTTTAATTTACACACATAATCTACATTCTCTGACAACTGAAATCCTTCTGGTTGTTCAATGTAGACTTCTTCTTCAAGTTCCCCATTCAAAAAATATGATTTTATGTCCATCTGATATACTTTAACATTTTTGTAGCATGCATAGGCTAAAAGAAACTGGATTGCTTCCATTTTGGCAACTGGGGAAAATGTCTCTTCAAAGTCGATTCCTTCAATATGTGCATATCCTTTACATACTAATCTAGCTTTGTTCCTTGTAATTTGTCCATATTCATTTAATTTATTCTTAAAAACCCATTTTGTGTCGATCACATTCTTATTCTTTGGTCTTGGAACCAGTTCCCAAGTGTCATTTTTTCTCTATTTGATCCAATTCTTCATTCATGACCTTATTCCAAAATTTATCCTTGTTGGCTTCTTCAAAACAGTTTGGTTCAATTGTAGATAAGAGTGCTAGGTGGGTTTTTTCTGGTGAATGGATTTTTCTTCTAGTCTCAACTCCTGCATCTTTGTTTCCAATAATCTGATTTGAAGGATGATTCTTCTATACTCATTTGCTAGGTGTCTTTGGAGATACTTTTTGAACTTGCTCTTCTGTTTTTGTCAGATTCTCTTCATCTTCATCTTCTACTTCATCTTCTTCTTCTTCTTCTTCGAAAAGTTGTTCCATTGATTTGTTTTATTCTTTCTTTGATTTTGGTCTGCATGTTTCATCAATTGTTACGTTGATTCTTTCCACAACTTTGTTCAATATTATATTGTAACACTTGTATTCTTTCCTTGTACTTGAGTAACCAAAAAGTACTCCTTTGTCCACACGAGATTCAAACTTCCCATTCTACCATCTTCTCTTTTGATGTAGCATTTGCATCCAAAAACTCTAAAGTGCTTCACATTTGCTAGTCTTCCTTTCCATAGCTCATAAAGAGTTTTATCCATGTTGTTTGTGAGCATTACTCTGTTTTGAATGTGAACTATTTTATGCATTTCCTATGTCCAAAATATATCTGTCAATTTGGAATCCATTAGCATTGTTTGAGTCATTTCATATATTGCCCTATTCTTTCTTTCAACAATTCCATTCTATTGAGGTGTCCTAGCAATGGAGAATTCCCTTTTTATTTCATGATTGTTGCAGTAGTCCATAAATTACTTTGAAGTGAACTCTTCTCCATTATCATATCTCAAGCATTTGATTCTTGAATCCATCTCATTTTCAACCATTTCCTTGTAGATATTGAAGTTTTCAAAAGCTTCTAACTTGTTCTTGAGAAAGAAAACTGCAACCATTCTTGTATAATCATCAACTAATAACATAAAGTATCTCTCACCTTTTAAACCCTTTGTTGTAGTTGGTCCAACTAGATCAATATGCACAATTGCTAGTGGTCTTGTTGTTGAATATTCCTTTGATTTGAACCTGGTCTTTGTTTTCTTTCCTTGTTGACAATGCTTGCATAAAGTGTTGGTTGGTTTCATGATCTAGGGAATTTCTTTGAATGCTTCTCTTTTGTTGACTTTGACAAGGTTATCAAAATGCATGTGACCCATTCTTTTGTGCCATAGACAACTTTCATCTTCCTTTCCTAGACAACACTTTTCATTTCCAATTTCACTTAACACACATATGTTTTTTGAAGTTCTTGCAGCGGTACCGACCAATTTCCCTAAACCTTCTCTTCTTATCTCACACTTTTGTGAATCGAAAGTACCTTTATGACCTTGGTCATACATTTGACTCACACTTAGAAGATTATGATTCATGTCTTCTACCAGTAGAACATTTTGTGCCTTTTTATTCTTGTTCCCAATTCAGACTGTGCCTTCTCTAATGATTTTGGCTGAATTATCATTTCTGAAGGAGACCGATCCATTTCTTTCCTTTCATAATGTAAGAAATTTTTCTCTATCACCTGTCATGTTTTTTGATCACCCACTATCAACATACCAACCGTGTTTCTTCTACTTAGCTTGTAGAGCGACTATGCATTCTTCATTGCTATACTTATATTTCTTTCTTATCCATGTCATTTTCTGAGGTTCTTGTCTATGACTGCTGTTATTTTGTTGAGGTTCTTTAGGAGGGACCGTCATTCTGCAATTTTTGGCCACGCGTCTAAAATTGTTACATTTATAACATTCCACTTCAGTGCTCAAAGATTCAAACCTGTTGTAACTTCTTCTTTGTGTTTCACTAGGTCTTATTGAGTAACCCCTTTGTGTATGACTCTCAAAGTTGTTATTGTTCCTGTTGTTAGCTCTACAATTCACATCTTTATGTCCAAAATTATTACATGCATAACAAAAACCAAAAAATATAGTTTGATACCTGGGAGTTGAAGATCTTCTGAAGTAAGGTGCTCTTATGAATCCTTCTTCTTCTTGAGGCCTATCTGTCTGTTGCTGATTCTGAAATCTGAATCTTCTAGGTGGAGGAGTGTCCTTATAATCTTCCTTGTATATATTCATATCCTTTGATTGTTTTTGCATAGCTTTTTGGATTTTTTCTTGCTCTGTTGTTTTGGAGCTTGATCAATTTTTTGTCTGATTGTATCCAAGTCCAGACTTTTCAAGATGAGATTTTTGACTATTGATAAT